>QEWY01000235.1:314766-409354 GCA_006503575.1 Baylisascaris schroederi
CCCCCAACCCCCATCCCCACTCCCACTCTCCACCTTCACAGATTTTATCGCCTCATCTTCATCTGCTTATTCCCACAGCCCAGTCATCATCTGATCTGATTCTTCACATATATATAAGAGAGGATGCTCCTATATTTTGTTTAAGATAAAACAGTTAATCTATGCAGAATTGTGTTAAAAACTCGCAGTCGCATATTTTCACTAGCATATTCAAGGTCCACTATATTCTAATAATAGTGTGTAGATTTTCTAAGATTGGAGATTTTCCACTTGAAATTGCTGAAACATTATAAGAATTGATCGTTATGCTATTGGTAAGACGGCACTCACTGCGACAAAAATTAAATATCTATGAAAGGTTGCGACAAGTATCAATTACAAATTCATGGTTGTGTATGATTCGGCCAATTGTCATATTTTCTTGCCCACTCGTATTCCTCCACGCTTTCATATGCTTTGCAACAATCTGTTGTCCTTATGTGGCATCTAAAAGTAGTCTTCACGTGTTTTCATCGAATCAAGTTGAGCCTTATGCCATTTCCAGCTAATTTTTCGAGTGCATTTCTCGTGGATAGCAGTGCCGACAAGAAAGGCAAGGACATATTTTGATCCAGGCCATATCTTCCACTCCTTCAAATCTCGATAGTGTCCAGAATTTCTTCAAATTTCCAAATGCCTTAATAGTCATCTGGGATAGAATCACCCAGAAAGTTTCCCTCATCTGTTTTCCACATGATGCTTAGTTCTATAATCTGCATGTAATTGTTGCAGTTTCCTGTTGCTAATTTATTAAGTTGTTTTCGGTATGTTATGTAGGATCGCTCCAGGGGAAATGAATTTCTTATTTTTCGAAGCTTACGTGCCTCAATTTGTGTCAGTCAATCTCTAAAGTATTTTGTCAATCCATCAAAATTGTTCTAATTTGGGGCTCAGTGGTGCACTGGAAATGGGGGGGGGGGGGGGGGGGGGGGGNGGGGGGAAGGGAGGTGAGATGAGGTTTGTTTACGATTTGTTTACGATGCATATTGCGAGCCGAACAACACTCTATAGGAGGGGACTGAACCGGATTTGATTGTTCGCTTGGCTAATTGAGGCATGACGGGAGTCGTATATCTTCATTACTTAGTATCCAGAAGATCTATCTTCACTATCTAGAAGATCAGGCAAATGTTCCCCCTCACCTCTGCTCTCAAACAACACGTGATATCCTCCTCATCTCCTCCGCTCCATTTTCAGTGCATCACTGAGCCCCATTTTAGAACGATTCTGATGGACTGACATACAAAACACTTTAGAGATTGATTCACACAAATTGGAGTATTTTTGACGAGGTGCTTGCAGGGCTGTATTGCTACTAAAGAAGAACGCCTTTGATGCACCTTGCAAAGTGCAATGGCGTCTCATTTTTCCGGAGATGAAACGACCAGAAATTTGTTGAAGAACAAAACACTTGAGAATGAGAAAGGAACGCAGAGGTTTCCTTAATTTACGACTTTCGAGGGAGAAGGTCGTCGTGTTCGAAAGAGAGCACGTCGCAAAGGTTATTGCTGCGTTTATTTCGTTCGTCGTGCTGTGTCGATGAATAATTTATGAGACGTAGACCAACTTCACTGGCATCTGTCGCTACGACAAACACAAGTTGCGGCGGCTATACGTTAAAGCCAAAACTGGTTTGAAACCGCATTCACTTCACACTCGTTACTTCGAGCGCCACGTAAATAAAGCTTTAAAATCCTTGGAGGATGTCTACTAGAAGCAACGATCGTACAGGTATTGTTGATACATGTGATTGAGAGGACGAATCTCAAATGGTATAGGTTCGCATTTCAATTGTTTTTAAATATCTTCAGCGATATGGCGCTATACGGACAGCTGCGCTTAATTTCGGTTTGCTTTCAGGAAGTAGCTGAGAAGATCACCAACGTATACGATGCACAAATGGAATGACGGCAGATCTAAAAAAATTTGTGTATTGTAACGCTGATGATTGTACATATTCTTTTGCCTGAAGTTGTAATTGAGCTAATCCGATTGAACGGCGTTATGTTGAGCTGTTGTTGTTTTCTTCTTTGTTTGTATTTACCATGGCCGAATGTCTCCCTTCCGTAACGCACCACTTTAGCCAATCACTTTATCAGGTGTGCTTGGAGACGGACCGAAAACATTGTTCATTCCATCTGGATTCTATTTAACGGGATTGCTCGAAAATCATCTGGTGCCGCTTAATATTGCTCTGACAACATCGGCGCGGTTGATGGGGTTTACTCGCTTCTCCCTCTTCCCGATCACATACCCGTGAAGAGTCGGGAGAAATCGCCGATGAAGATTTCTCGAGATGTATTTCCTCGCAAGAACTCTTCGTTTTCGGCATAGAGCGACTCCCACAAAAGCAGGTGATCTTTGACGTTAACCTATCTGGATTTGCTGTAGCGGGCTGGCTTCTTGTACGCGGTTTTGAGGATTATTAAGGGCTAATGCGGATAACTGTCTAAACTTTTACAGATGACTCATGCGAACAGTCGTCATTGCGTTGTTTTGCTTACTTGTTATTTGTTGGCAACAGTAGAATGTTTTTAAACTGTTTTTTTCTTCCTCTGTTTTGTTTTGCAGTGCAGATGAAACAGGTTTCGACATGCCTGTACTCAATCTCTTAGTGGAGGAAAAACCAGCTGATGAGGCGGCCGCCTTCAGAAAGTTTTTCTGGACGGACAAAGAATAGGTCTGACTGTTTCGGAGTAGTTTCCACTGTATGAAGAAATTGCGCTGTCTGTGCCGCTTTGCTTCCTTGGTATAAGGTGCACTCATAACGTCCTAAAGAGTTGAAATTTTCTTTGTTCCTTTCAGTGGCGAAAGTTTCTCGCACTCTGATGTGTTTTCGTTGAGGTATGGGAACTCTCCCTTATCCTTACTCTCCGTAGAGCTCTGGTCATTCTTGAAATTTTAAAATTTTACGTCCAATATTTTACCCTTTTCTGGTAGGTTTACACAGCCGTTCGTTGGAACGTTTGCTTTATAGATTTGCTATGACTGCGGAATCTATGAGAGTCAAAAACTCGCATTCGAAAAACTTTACCGCTAAGTGCCCATGGGCTCGTGTCGATAGCTCTTGCCTTGTGGTAGCTTAACTAAGCATTGAAACTTGTTTAGGTACTGCAGCTTACCTAAGCACTCAGGCTTTGTCGAGTTTCCGTTGCGTTAATCTGGCAACATGAGCACGCTTGCGAAGCCATGCGTGACGTTGACATTCACCGCACACGACGCTTCCGGTGCATAAAATCATTGTACAGTAACCTGTAACTGTGTCCAACGCTGATAATACGTACAACAAGAACCATTGATGAAGAAGTCTCCTCACTATAACTTCTTTAATGAAGACAGTGTGATATACTGTTACCTTCAGAGTCTATAAAATCCAGCAGAAAACTGTTTCGTCAGTTCAGTGCAAAAACTACTCGTTGTGAAGACGTGCTGTTTGAAACTCGTATATAACTAGAATACAACGCTGTTTTGTTATCGGTTAGGGTGCTTCCTACAAGTGAGGGTTACATACATCGGCAACTTAGCTATACCGTCTATTCGTCTCATTTCACACGAAGCCTTTCCATCAGGGCACGAAGCGTTGATGTAATTGAACTAATCAATGATCTTCAAGGTGTGCCTCATGCCACCTTTCAGGTCCTGCCTCATAACATCGTGCGGGTGTGGTCAACTCTACCCTCATATTGCTCTGCTATAGGATGTGTGAGTTGTTGCAGAGGAGGATCGTAATTGCACACACTTTTTTCTTCTCTCTCACACACTTTTGCAAATACTTGAAATGCACGTACACACACTTCTCCGATTGTGACATGTATCTGCACGTAACGAAACTTCGGTGTTAGCGAATGAATTGGTGACGTTATTGAGTTGGTGACGCTTTTTCCAGCAATGTTTATTATGTCTACTATATTCTTATCAATCGTCGCTTTGTTAATGATATCGCGAACTAGTTAGAAAGAAATTATTCGACAAAGTTTCAGTTGTTTTCGAGGTCTAGTGAATTCTATTGATTGGTTGTATAGTTACCGCATAAGGTGCTTTGCCTCAGAAGTTATTCCTTAACTGTCTCGCCTCATGAGTGGAAGCAGTGATTTCATTTTGGTCCAAGGATACAGTAAGAAGTGAAAATCTTAATGAGGAAAAGGGAAAGAAGGGAAGTGAGAAAGAAAAGAAAGCAATTTTCTTAGAATATTGCTTACAAATATTGTGATTTTCCGAAGTACGAAGAGGAACATTAACTTGTGCTATTTTCTATTTGTTGGAATTGAACCACCTGTCTTTCGCCTTCTTCGTACTACCAATTTTATTGAGCGGAGTAAATCAAATGCATGAATATATGAGTCATAACGTTATATACTTTGTTCACAGTTATCCCGTGAAAGCTGCTTTGATGCATTCCTCTTATGTTTTCTACTGTTTAAAGCTAAAATGCCACAAGAAATCAATATGATGGAAAACGAAATCAAGTTGAATAGAACACTTGATGGTGGTCGGTTATTCGGTTTATTCCGATACATATCTTCAACCGTATAGTTCAACATTCATTTTATTCGGTTACGTTTGGATCATAATATTGAACAGTAACTCGTCGAACCTCCAAAAATCTCAATCATAATTCATGAGAAGAAAACAATAAAATAATGATCGATTGCGAATTTGCATTCGGAAGTAGCAGGCGCTGCTTAAATTCATTGTAGAGCGTATAAGGGACATATTGAGTTCCTTGACCGTATGATAAACCAGCTTAAGAAAAGTATAAATATTTTCTTACTGGCAACGCTCTTACATTGATTCCGCGTCGAGGCGCATGATTGCTTGTCGGGACAGGGAAGCGGATTTCTCATAGACAATTCAAAAGAGTGTTCTTCTCGATTAAAATGTAGTGCGTTGTTGCGTTTTTCTTGTTTTTTAGGCGTTTTTTCGACATGAGCACGGGCTTGTCAATTTCGGCAATGGTTCCTGCGATGAAAGAGATTGCAAAAACGCGTATCGTGCTCTTGCGCCGCTTGTTGAGATGGAAAAGACACAGGGAAACAAATTTGCTGTCGCCATAACGAGGCAAAAAGAATGTGTTTTTTTGCATATAAAACATTGCCTTATTGAATCTCTCCAAAGGTTTCCAATGCTATACATTGTGCCTCTAAAGCTCTTCTTCAGGATCGAGTTTCGCGAGTACGCAGCCGTGCTGAATCCTCGACCCGTTCTTCTTGTCGAAGAAGCCTTTGCTATTTTTTAGAAAGGTCACTGAAAAGGGCCAAAGACAAAATTGGACAGACTTGAGCGCGTCTGATGAGGTGTCCATCGGTTACCAGTAACATCTGAAGCGAAGGTTTTATCAAAGGTCAGTTTGCTGTGGCAATTATTCATTATGTCAGAGATGGACCTTTGAGAAATCCATCCTTCGGTTTGCAGAATTTATTAAGATAGCACAAAGTGCAGGCAGTTAAACGAGCTATTCCAAATATCATATGGGGCATGCGCATAACGTATCGTTAATAAGGAGAGTGGTAACTGAAGCAGACGCCAAAACCCTTACCGCTTTAAAGAAGTAGTTTTCTTTAACCGATTACTGGTTTTAATGCAGCTGCGTTTCTCCTTACGAGCATTAATTTCAACAAAGAAGTATTTCTCCTTACGATTGTTCCTATGAAAAATGAATACCTGACGAGCATTAATTTTAAAATATGAGCATATGTTTGAGAGCTTTAGAATGTGTAGCGTATCTTGCAACGAAAAGGGATGAATGCTAACAAAATGAGCAGTTTCACTTCTAAGCAAATGTGAGGTTCTCTTCGAAGGTGCAATAATTTGAGGCATAAGTTGTTGTGCATTTGTCGCCTCTTGGACAGTTGGTTTCACATTGCGGCGGTGAGGCATCGAGTTCTGATCTGTTTCAACTCCACATTCTTTGAACGCAGATGTTTCCGCTGTGTACTGCATGGCTAGCTGAGATTGCGCCCTGAGTTTCGTCGTTTCTTTTAATGCGCTTCTAAAAAATTTGCATTTACCCAGCGTTGCTGCGATTTAATGTCCGCGTATATATATGCGTGTATTTCTGCATGTTTATCATACAGTTTCGACTGGGAATCATTAAAGGAAGTTTCGAAAATTCCACTCCTGTGACGAAAAGATGGCTTAAGCGCTCGCCACTGAACGTCTAAACGTGTTCAAATGAGCGCATTTTGCACTGATCGAGTTACTATAAAGGTAATCCTTTATGGGTGGTAAATAAGGGGTGTAGCGTTAATTGAGGTCTGAGGTTAGAGTCGCCGCATGTCATTATTTCAATGGGTTTTATTTCGACAATAAAGGAAGCGTCGTGTGCGTTTAGCCACACATCGGCGCAAACGGTTGAGTGACAGTGAAAGCGAGACGGTGAATTTAGGAAACTAGATAACAGAAAGGTCGATTGGATTTGGCTTGTAAGCTAATACCATGGGAATTGTAACCTGCATTCACAAAAAATATCTCTTTGATCAGCAGATATTGTAATTAGTATGTTCAGTGTTGTTCAAAAAAATCTTTAAAATGTATCAAAATTTAGTGGGAACGGGATGGCTTTATCTGATAAAAATTGCTTTACTTGATATATAAAGTCATCACAGATATGTATGTCCATTTGGCAGGGAACAGCTCGACCGTGTCACCGCTATTTCTATAGGCGACGGACAGAAGGGCGTGTGCACACGCGCTAGCAGTTTTAGTGCATGCTGGCTTCATTAATGCGGTAGGAAAGGGTTTTCTCATCCGTCGCTGTTAGCCTTTCTTTCCTTGCTGCACTTTTTTTATCAATTGAAAACATTTTGTTGCTGCTTTAGCCATTGAGCCTCATTTAAAGGTTGAAAGTTATTCTATACATCGCATTAACTCTTATAGCCCCTAACTTCTCGTATACGCTTGCAGATGCATCTTCAGGATGTGCTTCAGAATGTAACGCTGCAATTAAGTGGTCTTCACGTGGAAAAGGCGTCGTTTGGCACGGAGGTTTGTCCTTTTTCAGAGAAACTCTTTCTTGGTTTTGCAGTGGAATGTTTGAGTGTAAGGATTAAGAAGTGAATGGATTGAAGGTTCTGAAAGACATTGAGGGGATAAGGTGAGGTGGGGTGTTTTTCTGTCTGCTATTCGTAGAATCGTTTCGTAACCCTCTTTAGTGACTGCGTGCTTTCTCATTTTCCCCGAAAATTTTCCCGAAAACTTGACCCCCTCGATCAGCATAGATGAAGTTCCCGGCCCGAAGAGCTGCTGGAAAAGTTGGAAGAACTTATCTTATAAACGTTTTTAGATATGTTGGATGAAGTAAGAAAAGGAAGTGGCCGAATAGCGCAGTGCAAGTCGCCGATTTTTGTGAATGTGATAAATGCTGAAAAATGGAATAAGCAATCAAGTAGGAGAGGAGGTGGGAGATCTTGGCTTTCCGTGGGTATTTTGCTACCACTCAAAAGAAGCCGGAAGTTGCTTTAATAAGTGATACTATTGATGAAAGTGTTCTAAGGTATGTTATTACGTAACTGATGTCAGATGTGGAACGATTCGGTTTGCGAATTATGCGACCAGAAAATTCCATCTTCCCTCTTCCCCCTCCCCTCCCTCTCCTAGGAAGCTGTTGTTGCTGAATTGTTTAATGTTGTTTTATTTCATGTCACCATGAAAAATATGACTTGTTTTGATGTATGATTTCGTTATATGTGTGGGTTTCAATTATGTTCACTAATAAATTCAGAAGCTTCAAATAACACAAATGGAAAATGTGGAATTGGCACAATATGCATTTTTTATATTCGTACTATGAGACCATCCTGTATTTGATGACAAATGACCTCACTGCATAAAGAATTTTTCAACGATCCCGACCTGACGTGTCGTCTTATAAGTTGACTTATTGGTCTAATCGAACTACCGAGTTACTTATCGTACCTTTACCCTTTCTATTTTTGCATTATGCAATTCTTGCATTCAGACGATTGACAACTAAACGGGCACAGACATACAAACGGACACATCGCATACATCTGACGTCATAGATGCTCAATGACACGGACACATCAGACAGTGCCACACATGGGGGCATAGGCACAGAGGTTGCGTCATCATGATCTATCATGCGAGCGTATCGGTGTATGGCGTCATCAAATACGTTGTTGAAATTCCTTTCATTCTGCATCGTTTACAACGTCGTCACTATCTGTCCTGAAAATTTCACGGCAATCATTCAGTTCGTTCTACTGATTTGCAACGTTTTAAGTGACCTCATATTTCCTGTGTGAATACCTACGGTAGATTCGGGGCGCGGCTTTGCTTAGTGAACTTGTGAACCTTGGTTTTGTGATCTAGTAAATAGGCTGACTTCCTGGATCAAGTTGAGCTAGACTCAGTAGTTTCGAAGCTTTGAAGATAATGACTCAACTTGGATGCTGACATATAAATTTTTGCATTAGGGCTATCAGATCTTGTAGTTCTAGCTTCTGCTATTCCTCTAGAGAGGCACAATTGCACAGACAGACAGACGCATACATATGCACAGATATATTAGGATAACAGTTTTCGGTTATGACCATGTATATGCTGGCCCATAAATGGTTGTGAATCGGCCCATAATGAGCTTTGTAAGTGCAGGTTTGCAAAACTTCCTAAAGACAGGCCTTTTGTGGAATACCTGTGAGCGATTCACATATGGACGATCTCGGGAAGACATTGAGTGCGTTAATACGTGGTTACGGCAAACAGTTGATTCAAGAATCAGAACTACAAAAAGCACGAGCCGCGCTCATTTGCTGGCGTGCTTTTGCGCTTTATTTGTTCATCTCAGCATAATAAACTGTTATGAATGGACATTTATGGGCCGCAATTTGCTCTGGGCGTCTTTTTCTTTGCTCTGTTGATCTTTGATCTCTAACTTCGACGATGTTAGATGGCTGAATCACGATCGCATTTGGCAATGACTACACTTTATTTTCAGTAAGTCGTCGGGCGGTGCGTCGGTCCTTTCTTCCATCAGCAAACTGCACTCTGCTGCAGTCACTTGCAACATCGATTCGTTAGTTTTTGATTATATCATTATCGCTGACGTTATAATCATACCATTTTTTATCACTTTATTTTATTGCATTTAGTAATTTGATTGTTATAAAAATCTGCGAAGTGAAAAAACAAATAACGTTAGATCCGTTAAACTCGAATCAATTCTACAAATAACTCTAGCTTACATCAAGCAGTTCTTTAGGATGGAACAAGAGGGCATCGGAAAGACCTCACTCTGAGCGCCAAGAGGGCCACCGTCCTTTATCGCGGGCTTGGGTGATGTTCACTTTAAAAATAGCCTCCTCGTTTAGTACTTTGACGGGTCGTGTCACTGAGCATTGTCATCAAGGTCCCATATAATTTCAAACCACCCTATCTTTCGTTATCGTGATTAAAGGTACTACTGGGTGTGACTTCAGCTGGTCTATGCTTTTCACTTCGTTTTTAAAGCGTTTAAAAATACGCACCTTTACAGCGATCGCCTTGATGCAGTAGCTTTCATTTTGGAAGCCGTGGGTGTGCAAATTAATCTTCCCTTACCTATGAGGTCTTCGCTTCGAACTGGAACAAATAAACCCCTTTTTTGTTTAGTAAACGCTAGATTTGGGAAATTACTAGCTGATTTGAAATGCAAGTCGCTCCGGAACGACTCACCAGCTGTCCTTTCTTCCTCAGGTGGTTTTCTGATTTCCGTGCTTGTGGGTTTCG
Source organism: Baylisascaris schroederi (assembly GCA_006503575.1). Classification (NCBI taxonomy): domain Eukaryota; kingdom Metazoa; phylum Nematoda; class Chromadorea; order Rhabditida; family Ascarididae; genus Baylisascaris; species Baylisascaris schroederi. The sequence continues at coordinate 324,532 of QEWY01000235.1, forward strand.
ATGGCGAACGCCTTAGCAGCGCAAAAAAACGCCCTCAATCAGATTACATCAACCGTCACTGAAGCATTGTATAATGGTGAATGATCCATTCTTTCCTACTCTGACAAGCAGTTAGTGCGTTAGTGGCTGTCTTTTTCTCTGCCGCTCTCATTTTGGTTGGAAGTTGTGAATCGACGCTCGTTTGACGCTGCAGTAGAGCCAACATTCCGTCGCTCACCTCATGCTATCTTTTTTTTCTCGAGGAGGCGTCCGTTTCTAAGTTCCCGAACCCAAACTTTCATGGAACCTTTCAATAAAGGTATAATGCTTTTTAGTGGGAGCACTTGTGTTGAAGTACCTCTTTTTCCAAGTAGATGCTCGTATCTTTATCGAATTTATCGGGACAAGCCACGTCGTTTCACTTCAACCTGCGGCGATCACCTTACGAAGTATTTTATAGATGTTTATTTTGCAAACTGTTTATATTTCTATTTTATGCTTATTGTGGTTCCTTTAAAGGACACTACACCTGTATTTAGCTGAGGGTTAATTCGTTTCTTATATATATGCCTTTACCTGCATATCTATGTCTTTTGGATGATGAATGGATAGGGGTAGGCAGATGCTCTTCAGTTGTTTTAATTCACTCAACTTTAACAATCCTATTTATCAGAAATAATATTAGATTGGTCGCATGTCTTATATCAACTGCAGCGGATAGATACGTTGGGGTCATCGAATGAGTTATCGCTGAAATCGAAAATTTTCTCGCTGAATGTCGCATTTTGGAACCGCAACTGGATCCGAAAAATCACCACTTTCCTGGCATTTACGTCACAGAAGAACCGTATCACTTTTCGCATTTTCGGATAGTGGAATTAGAAAATATGGAGCAATAGAATGCAAAACATTGGTGAAATGGTGGAAAATATGTGCGAATGTGAAACGAAGTAGGCAGGTTTTGTGAAAAAACGTAGAGTGAAAAAAGTTCACTAGTCATCTGTCGCACTAGCACTGCTTCCTCCGTTGGGTGGTGTATTCGACTTTAGGCCTTATACGATGTATGTTATTTGTTCTTCCTACGTTTGCGAATAAACTCCTGTGTTACATATGGGATATAACCAGTCTCCCGTAGAATGTTCTGCTAGCGGCGTTACCACTAGTGAAGTGCTCAGCGGTCGTCAGTGCAATTGAGCAGTTTTCACCAGTCAGCTGTAGCGCATTTGCCGGCAAGATTTTGCGAGCTGCATATTATCAGCATTCGTTCTTCCCATGGGCAAGCATTTGGTAACATTGGTCAGCCATCTCTATTTCTAAATGCAAAATGAGTGATCAGCGAGCGCCTCCATGGTGAAAAAATGGGTTGGCAGTGGTTCGCGAGATGTAGCAGTGTTTCCACAATCGTATCTATATGTCAAAGAGATCGAAATAAATGCTCGCCTGTGAACTTTACAAGGAAAATCTGATCTACCGATTTCATCATAGAGCTCTTTGTCGTGCTTTCTGTCTAAATGCTCGCTTTTGAACTTATTGGAGGGAATCTGATCTACCGATTTCATCATAAAGCTCCTTACCGTGCACTTATTGGAGGGAATCTGATCTACCGATTTCATCATCGACATCTTTGTTCTAGACAACAGAACGTATCGATTCATTGCAGTACCCACCAGTCGCTTGCTGTCGGCTTGTCCACAACATGAACGAAACTCCCTATCTGTTTGCCTATGTGCATCATATTTGCGCATCTTTTTCAGCCCTTTTTTCGTTGCTTTACTTTTCAGTTTCACTGTTCGAGTTGGTTATCTCGAGTATTTGTTGTCGATCTGCTGACTCAATTTCTTTGGATGTTGTTATATGCATTTGCTATGCTTTAGCAGTTTACAGTTGTTTTTGTAATGATTTCAAACCGATTTAAACTATCTTATTTGCATAATGATTGGATATACTATCTTCGCAAATGCAGCTCAGTTCGTTTTTAAGGCATTTTTAACAATAATTTAGATGCAAATAAATAAATATTTCAGGAAATGGAACTGACATTTAAACTTTAGAACAAGTGTTCACTGCTTATAATTGATATTTAAGATTGTCTCTGGTGCCGGAATATTTGCCATATGTTACTCTTAGGGGTGGATAACGCTCACATTAGTCACTACTACTTACACACCAAGTTGTCAAACAATCCAGAGTTTATCATTTGATATTAGTTTTAGCTGGGCGAAAAATAGTTCTAAACAAGCAGAACAAATATTTATGGGCGCCCTAAACACGGGAATTGAGATGTGAACGTATTTATGCAATCTTTTATTACGAAGAATCCGTAGGTGTGATCATATGCATGTAGGGTGTCTCTACGATTTAGGTAGATATAATGACTACCTGTCGCGTAATCATTATGCTTTCGCATATCAAAGCAGGTGTGACGGTACATTTGGCGCTTCTTATCTATTACCGAAAGTAAAAGATATGCGTATTATGCTAACAAAGAAATACAGGATCGCCACCTTTAAGACGGAAGCGAGGGGTGAATCACCAACTGCGATCGACGCTGCTCCCGTCGGCTGTGTTGGGCAACAAACGACGGACGACCTACTGTTCGCTCCGGATCACTCGTGTGTCTACTGGAGAGGAAAGGTAATAAATATGAATTTTTTTAATATTCTTCTATGACATGGTTGATGATTGGGTTAGTAAATCATGTTGGAATAATTGCAAATGCTATGTGGTTATTAACATAGGTGAACAAATAGTATCAACTTCTAGCGATAAGAAAGTTATTTGACAATATATTAGGCTCTTAATTTAGGAGAGTGGCGTATTGCTTAAGTTGTAAAAAATGCAAATTGCCGTACATAGGTCAGATAAGCAGAATTTTATGTGAGCGTGTAAGAATATGAGCACTACTGCTTAAGATAAGTCAGCAACAAAAATATACGAGTATAACTGAAAGGAAAATTTGTGATTCTTCAATGTGAATATACTCGTCAAAATAGTTATTGCGTTAGTGGCTCTATCGATCACTTAACAGTGCACATATTGGGAAGGCATCGGTTGATGAAGCTGCTTCGTGCCATTTAATCAATGGGTTTTGATCGCACTGTTTAGAAGTACAGTCATTATTTCATGTTTATTATACTGGGATCATTGTAAAATTGTTACCCACTTCAAGAATCTTGGGTTAATGTTTAAATATTGCTACGGAAAAAGAAAGAAAAAGCCCTGTCTTACTGGAAGGAAAGATTGTTATGGATTCCATATGCGGTTTCTAGGCTTGAGATGTGATAATATTATTTGCTTTTGCATGACAAAGTTATCGAATGTGTCCCAATGAACTTCCCCGTTTCGTTTCCTCTTTGCGGTCGCTTCCTTCCGCCCTCACCAATGCTTCACACTTACCGGAAGCGATGAGGCAAAGAGTGCAATGTCTGCCGCATCAAAAAACGCGCGATCCAGTCCCAACAGTACACACATGTGAGGACAAAAAATACGAATATGTATCAAGCAAGTTGCTGTTATTTAAGCGTATAAAATGTCTCCTCACCAATGAAACCTATCCAGCACTTCCTTTTCCTTAGCTTCCTGCACATATGGTGGCTGTTTTTATTGACTTTTGTTGACTTCATCGATAAGCGACCCCTTCGAATGAATCAACGGGAGATGCCTCGGAAATATTTAACTTGAAATTCCAGAAAATGTTTAAAAGAGCACCACGAGGTATCGCTTTCATAAAAGAAGGTTTCACAGATACCATCGATGCTATTTCCCCGCTTCTCCTTGTACTCTAATGCAGTGATGATTTTTGTTGAAGTTGAGGTGGGAGAAGAGGGAAGGGGGAAGACTGTCGTGACATGGTCCATGGTGGAAACCACAGAACCATGTGAATAACATCGAGCAAAAATTATCATATGCAATACTATGTTTGCTTGAATTTAATTTTTTTAAAATTTTTGTTGGAATCGATTTCATAACCTGAAAATCATTCGCAGATCAGCACCTAAATATTCGCACAATTGAAAACACATTTTCAGCGCCACCACGGCCTACCACGCGAATTGAAATTCTTCGTAACACGGTTCGAAGCACTGGTGTTACGGTTCGCTATAGCACGGCAATGTTCAACACGAAACACGGACTGCTGAGGAAATATTCGTTGATCGTTGGTGAGGTGACCGACAATGGACGAGTGAACGAGAACTGAATTTTTGAGCATCACAACAAAATAGCCGTATGTTTTGTAATCAGCGTGCGTCAGATGTTGCACTAAAAATGGAACTTGGAACCATTTAAGCTGGGTTGTTGAGCCGATCCAAACTAGTTAACTTGCTTTTACATTCAGTGTTTCTCCAAGATGAATCGTTGCATTGTTGCAATCACTTTTGCATCCAAAACTTAAGAAGTGGACAAAAGATGCTTAAATTTGCTTTGATGTGAGTCACGCATGGGTTTGCTTCTCCAAAATGCTGAAAAATTTTTCAGCTCATCCTTTCTGGTTGCATTGCGGCTCATTATTTCTGGCTATACTTTGTGCTTTAACTGATATTTCCAGAGATCATTTCTTATATTCCTAATTTAAAATTTGAACTCCAGAACTGTTAGAAACGACTTCACTGTAGCGCAGTGCGGAGTTATGGGTATGAGACATTCCACGCTATTGATTGATTTACCAAGTTTCCGGTCCTACCAAGTGACGTCATTATGAGTGTTCTAAGTCATGGACGAAATGCGAAACATTACAGTTGTCCATGTGTTCGGCCCAACGACAGCTTTGCTGATTACTGACATATAAATTTAGTGATGAAACAAGCTTTGAGAACCGATCATCGCGGTAGATAGAGACATCATAGACGCCTTAAATTTGCATTTTCCAAAGTTTTTAGTGATTCAATGCTTCCTTTTGCTTACGCTCGAAGTTTTTAATCTTTCTCATGTTTGACTGTCACCTGATTGCAACTCAGTATAAAAAATTTTTGAGCATTTTAATAATTTCCTTCCTTTGCTGTTGAAATGAAGAAGTTAACCATCAGCGAGCGATCTTCCCACAGCCCTATCGTAGCGGGAGAATTTCAGATGTAACATGAATTGCAACCATCCATTGAGCGATATACATAATTCTTCTGCACATATTTTTGTCTTTCATTCAGATAGCATGTTCACATTTCTAGTTAAGTGATTGTGTAATATTTTTTGGTGGCTGAAAAAACTGGAAGGGGATTCAGCTGTTGTGAATATCGCCTTTGAAAATGTTCGATTATATGATACCGTAATTTATAATCTACCGCATAAACTACTGTAAGCAGTTGTGTAATCGCTGTTATGCGCATTTTATTTGAAAATGAACTATTTGACGCTGATTTATTTTGTTTGAGAATGAAAATTTGGTTCGATTTATTTGAAAATGTTGCTGAGGAAAGCTCTTAACACAAGAGATTTTATTAATGAAATGAACAATTTAACATTTCTGTTTGGATTTCGTCAATAAAACACGAAGAAGGCAACGAATTTCTCATGTTAGATTAGAAGCTCAGTGGAGTGATATTGGAATGAGGGTTAAAGGAGTGACGGTGGGTATCGAAACTTCCTGTTGACTCCAGTTGAACGTTTTTTCGTCATCTGTTGCATGTTCCGAAGAGTTTTCTAATTGCGAGTCTATAATAAGTTTTTTTTGCGTTTTATATCTTAGGTTCTTGCTCCAAAAAATTAGATTTTTGAGCAAAAATGGATATCTCGTCTTATATCGAAAAACATATATGAGGCACAATCTTTGATTAATGAGCCATTTCATCGCCTGGGAGTGGGATTGATTAATGAGCCATTTCATCGCCTGGGAGTGGGTCGCAATGATCGCCGTTCTTTAGCGGGTCTGTCTCATCCTGTTCACTTATGCGATGTTCTGTATACTGATCCCTTTGTTGAATATTTTGCGGTCTGTTTTCTTGTAAATATTTTTTTGTGAAAGTAATCGGCGTCTCATTGATTTCTTCATAGTCTATGAAAGAAGTTTGTGGCAGTTTGTCTTTATACTCTTTCGTTTCGTCAATTTTTTAACTTTCATTGAGAATTTTTCCGTTGATGTTTTCCTATCCATTTTGTCAGATATGGATTTTTTTTACTATCCTTCTCATTGTTTCATGTGGTTTCTTGATTTTTTTATGGGGAAACTTTTGTTGTATGCGAGAAATTTCGATGATACGCCCGATTTACGGATAGCCGGAGATGTGAAAAATTAGTTTCTTGTTAAAATTCCTCTTTTTTCCTTCTAATTTGAATCCTTTTCATGTCGCACATATTCATGATCCTTCTCCTTATTCGATGATTTGTGATTGAGCAGGCATATCCAATTCTGTGACGGCCTGGCAACAAATTTACTCAACGATTTATGTGCTGATCTACGTCATGTGATTCGACTAGAGGATTTTGATGATGCTTACACTTAGGCTTAGGCTTAACATTTGCATATTCGCTAACGTTGCTGAAAGAACTTGAAGTAACCTCCAGGTTTAAGCCTAAGTCTGAGCTTAAGAATAATCCTAAGCCCAAACCTAAGCTTGAGCCTAAGCCTGAGCCAAACCCTAAGTCTGAACCTAAGCCTAGGCCTAAGCATAAGCCTAAGATGCCTAAGTTTGTGCGTGCGTGTACTTACTACTTAGGACTTAGTGTTTAGTACTTTTAGTATTTAGCACTTAGTACGTAGTACTCATTACTCAGTGCTTAGTACTCTGTATTTAGCACTCGGTACTTAGCACTCGGCATTCAGTAATCAGTACTGAGTACCAAGTACGGTATTCAGTATAATGAGTACTGAATACCGGGTACTAAGTACTTAGTACTCGGCATTGCACTACGTACTCAGTGTTGAGCACTGAGTTTTAGTAATCAGTACTTAGTACTCAGTAAGTACTGGGTATCGAGTACTGAGTACTAAGTATCGAGTACTGCATACTGAGTACAAGGTACTTGGTACTAAGTGCTAAGTACTATGTAGTACTAAGTACCGAGTACTCAGCACCAAGCACTGAGCGCTGAGTACCAAGTACAGAGTACTTGATGCTCAGTACTTAGCACTCAGCACTGGGTACTACATAGTACTCAGCAATTAATACCAAATACCTTGTACTGAGTGCTAAGTACTCACTACCTAGTACTCGGTACTCAGTACTTGGTACACAGTACTCAGTACTCACACTCAGTGCTGGGTATTGAGTACTACATACTGAGTACCCGGTGCTGAATACCTAAGTGCTGAGTGCTTAATACTCAGTACTTAGTGCTCAGTATTTAATACTCGGCACTTAGCACTCGGTATTCAGTACACTGAGTACTGTATACCGAGTGCTAATACTAAGTGCTGAGTACTAAGTACTAGGTACTAAGTACTGAGTATTAAGCACTCAGTACATAAGTATCCAGCACCCGGTACTCAGTATGTAGTACTGAGTACCAAATACTGAGTAGTGAGTACTAAGTGCTGTGTACCGAGCACTGGGTATCGAGTACTACGCAGGTAGTACTTAGCACTTAGTACAAGGTATTTAGTATCAATTACTAAGTACTATGTGGTACTCAGTGCTGGGTGCTAAGTACTGAGCATTAGGCACTCTGTACTTGGTACTCAGCGCTCAGTGCTTAGTGCTTAGTACTATGTACTTAGTACTACATAGTACTTAACACTTAGTACCAAGTACCTTGTGCTCAGTATTCAGTACTCGGTACCTAGTACTTAGTGCTCGGTGCCCAGTACTTACTGGGTGCTGGATGCGGAGTACTGAATACCAAGTACTGAGAGTCGGGTACTTAGTAATGAGAACTTACTGCTGGTTGCTACTGCTCTCCGTAGTTTGGCTTTTCATTTTTGATCTTTGTATTTTGAGCTCTGTAGTTTGATCTTTGTAGTTTGATCTTTGATCTTTGTAGTTTGTAGTTTGATCTTTGATCTTTGTAGTTTGATCTTTGTAGTTTGTAGTTTGATCTTTGATCTTTGTAGTTTGATCTTTGTAGTTTGTAGTTTGATCTTTGATCTTTGTAGTTTGATCTTTGTAGTTTGTAGTNTGACAAACAACTAAAACTTACCTAACTACCCAATTAATAAAAAAGTAGGAAGTAAGCAACACGAAAAGGTGCAACCAAATAAATCTTAGGTTGGAAATATCGAATGTTGAAATTTTTCATCGGAAAGGTGTTTGGGATTTGGCATCATGATCTTTTTCACATTTCCAATCTAAGATTTATTTGGTTGCACCTTTTCGTGTTGCTTACTTCCTACTTTTTTATTAATTGGGTAGTTAGGTAAGTTTTAGTTGTTTGTCATGATGCTACTACAAAAAAGAATTTTTGTTTGCTCCTACAAAAAAAAGAATTCTCAGGTTCAATAAAAAACAAATTAACCATAATGGTAATCTTTCTCCGCATCTACACTTCAACGAGTGGGAATAATATAAAAGTACTCCACTTCAGAGGTTGACCTTCATCCCCGCCTATCAAAGCGATACCCAGATCTTGAAGCAGCCGATTGCATGCCATCATCCGTTACCCACAATACTACACCTCGCAATACCGATTAGCAATCTTTTAGCTGGAATATTCCGCACGCATTTTCCAAATCATGCAAGCAATTTCGGAACTTTCGAAAGGCATTTTATACGTTCTAAAGCATTGTTTCCTGACAACCGAAAATTTCGATGCCAGGACCACCACCTCTCTCCAAAATGCGCCCAGATAATCTGAAAACGCCTAAGGTAACATTGTTCGGGAGTGTTTCTAAACGGCTGGCATCAATCAGCTACCTCTGAAGTATGGGCATCTCAAAAGGTAATATGATGACTAAGATAGACAACTTACTTGAATGCCCCAATGGCAGGAGCATCATGCGTCTTGTCGCACGGATATGCCGGGATTATTGAGTGCATCGTCGTATCCTACTATCCTTAGTTGAAGAACATTCACCTGAAAATGGATAGTAAGTTGATATTCGAATGAAAAGTTCAATAATTTCCTCCGTATTTTTTAAACTGGAACGCCTTCATTGCATATATTTAAATAATCACATCACACTCTATCTTTCGTAGCAGTTGAATCAAAAATACTTCTTGTATAACTTCCTTCACCTCAAACTGCCCTATTTTGTGCTTATCACATCATCTATCCAATTCGAGAAATGAGGTAGCAGGAGGGGAAATGACGAGGAGCGAGATGTGGAAAGTATAGTCACCATCTAAAATATGAGATGAAATGGTGTATTCAGGGTAGAAAATAGAAACTACCTTAAAGCCCTACTAACATCACTTCCCTGAGCAACATCCTCAAAGCGAATATGCTAGCAACAAAGCTTGGAAGGTGCTTCAATGCCACTTTAGCAACCTGTGATCATCCTTCTTATTGAACCGCCTTGTCTAGGAATGTTTCTTCGAGTTCCTTCGTCCTTTGATGGCGTACACCCGATTCGCGCACGCCGGCTCTACTGACGAAAGCATTCTTCCATCTAAATAGAGACAAACATTACTCGCAATAAATGAAGAAGGCAACAACAGCCCCACACGACATAACACATCTGTCGGTGTATCATGGATAGGGTGAGGTTGGCACAAGATTATGGTCCTCGCACATGCAACATCCACATCTCTTATCTCCCTCTCTCTCTACTCGCGTAATTCCAGGACCTTATCATACTTTTCGGAACCTCGAAAACGCCAAAAGATATTCGCCAACCAAAGATCAAGATGAGGACACATCTCGATGCGCATCCTCTCCACCCAATCCATGTTTACTTTCAGCTTAAGACACAATTTAAAAACTGTTCACAAACACAAAAAGAACATACCCGCCTCTTCCCCTCCTCTTAACGATACAGAAACAAACAACAGCGCGCAGCACTCACATGTCACTTGAAAAAAATCATTCCATGACGCTTCAGGACTTGTGCTACCTACTTTACCGCTTCGCATGCCGCTTGTGCTCTGAATTGACTTCATGCGAGAAAGGGGACAACCCAGTTGGTATTAGACACCCTTCTACCTCCTATGAGACTTAATGCGAATAAAATCAATCTCGTACAAGTAGCAGAAAGGGCTTCTACTAAAAGTTGGTCGTTCCCCTCGAAGGATGACTGCTTTTACGAAAGTATGGGTGATTGACAATATAGACAAAACTCTTACAACACTTTTGCTCAAAAAAGTAAGACGATAGCTTATTTTCACAAGGAATGCAATGCAAAACACACAAGAGGGAAAATCACTGTTCCACAATGACTGAAAACATTGAACAAAGCCCCTCCTAACACTTTTAAGATTTTCGGCAGCACAACGTCTCCATGTCAGAAGTGATATAAATGTCACTAGAAAAGTCCCTCTTGATAATGGGCCATTATAGACGTAGTGAATTACAAAATGTTACAGCGCAGTGAGTCAGATTTCGATATATACTTCGTTCTATCGTAGCAGACAAGGGAAAAAAAATGCTGACAGCTCAATAATCTTTCAAACTCCGACAGAACGAACTACAGCTCGAAAATTAGCAAAGAAAAAACACATATTCAAAAGACTTTCGAATCGACGGATAGAACTTTGCCAAACCATAAGATGAAGGTAGTCTTGCTGAAAGGAAGTTCCTATTGACACTTATCTCAGTTCAATAAAAACTTTGTAAATTTTACAAGAAGTCATCACATCCGACGTTTTACTGTAAGCGATATGGTATCCTTTATCCTTATTTAGACCTAGGAAGGCCCATTGTTGCTTCAATAGTCTCAACTCAATAACAAATAAACGCTGTGATGGATACTATCCACATCAAAAGACTTGAACCCGGAAAATAAAAGAGTACCATTAAGTGGAACGGGTATGATAGATAAGATGATCGAAACACAACATTCTATATAAGTACGGAAAATGCTTTCAAAAAAACAATTATGCCACGTTGCGATTGGCAATGAGACAAAAATTTGAATTCCCGCTTTAGAAGGATTCGTTGTAGGACTAGTTGCTCACTATTGTAACATCCCGTTAATGCTCAGTACTACCTCCACGGTGACGGAGGTCGTAATGAGGGATAGAGAAAAAAACAAAGAAAAATATCAACAAGAGCAAATAATCGCTAGAAGGTAGGTAAAGGAGAAGAATATATATATATATATATATATATATATATGCAACCTCATAAAATCCCTTCAGAATTTTGGACCTTTTAAAAATAAAAGTGAAATATTTTCAAAATAGATAATGACTAATAACGAAATGAAAATTTTGAGGATAAAAACTAAACATTAGCAAAAAGTAAAAAAACAGCTTAAAGAAACAATTATCCGCAAATGCAAATTTATTGATGCGTTTTTCAATCAAGCCGGGAACAACCAAAGATCGATGAGTTACGATAACTAAAATAAGATCAATCCGAGCTTTTCAATCGTTAAAACTGCCACTTCATTGCACTAAAAAAGATATTCTCTACCTGTTTGCCAATTGTTGAGCTCAACTTTTGCCCAAAGAAGTGGGAAAATCTTTCAAAAATACAAGGAAAGGAAGGCATTCGTGATTAAAGTCAGAAAGGAAGAAAAATGCTAAAGACCAAACCAATAAACATGCAATAGAAGGCAAGCATTCCTCAGCGCTTACATTAAACCGCCAAAGGTAGTACAGGTCAGTAAAACGAGAGCAAGTAATATCGCGAATCATGAAAGCTTGCAACCTTGGAAAGGGTTTTTCCCGTATCGACCGCTTCTACGACCATTTCTCTTTTTGATATGCACATAAGGAATGCATGTACGCGCATCTGCAGTCCCAACAGCTGCAGAAGCTCAAATATGCCTAACTTAGCGGCTTGGCAAGACTATAAAGAGGGCGCTGCATAAGCTCAGGTAGTGTTCGCGCGCACATACCTAATAAGCGAGGCCATGGTCGTTAAAAAGTGCCCATGCTCACTAAGAATTATGTACCGTATCAAAATTCAAGAAGAACTATTCAAAGTAGACAATATGCAAAGTTTCAAAGCCGTATCCCTTCCGCTTGATGAAGTTGCATTTGCCAAGCATATATAGATAAATTGAATTGTATCAACGTTGTAAGAGGCAATGAATGAAGCATTTTTAGCAAATATCACTAACCGCTTATAGAGCACTTTTAGCCGAAGCGAGCACAATTCTATCAAAAAATTGACTTCCCACCTTTATCTGTAAACGATAGACTCTATTAGAAAGCAGACAAAACTCCTTACTCTATAATATATGGGTTATACAAATCGATGCCAGTACATAATAAAGTCTTTTCCAGATGAACTATACACTATCGCCGTGCAAAGGTGATCAATAGAGTGGGAAGGGAGCACCAGTCACGATTAGTAAGTAGATAACCAATACGGAAGCAACTAAAATAATGCATGGACAATGCGGACACGCTTTTTCGGTGATGCAAAAAAGTGACGAAAATTCGAAACATTATTGCTGTCCGTTAGGTTATTCTAAAAACGACGGGGTGAGGCCCAATCAGTGAATGCCCTCGTTTAAACAATCCACATTTTCTCAGTCACCCACATGTCTCAAATTCAATGTTTTATTCCCATTAGAACGTCACTTGTAATGTGCATGTTTGCTACCCTAGCGTGCGAGGTTTCTCCTCTGTACTCGCATTTCACTTGAATTACGAATGATGCGACAGACGGGGGAGGGAGCGGGAGGAGGTGGGGGAGGGATGTATTTACGCCAAACTGATCCCCTTATTTCCTACTCTCCTCCGAAAAAGAGTTAAAGATAGCAAATATTCAATAAAAACCATATACTTCCGCACTGGAATCAAAGAAGACTCTGTTGTAAAGGGATAGTGCATGCAAATAAACAACAACATTTGCTGGAGATCGGAGAATTTCAGAGGAGAGGGAAGAGGGAATAACGGCGATAATCGTGCGATGACAAAACAATTTTAAGAATACTTAGACCACCACCCAACCTCACCGGCGAGGTGTGCAGGTACGGAGAATAATGAGCATTGTGAGAAATTCGATACCCGTCTACACTAGAGATGAGGAAGGTGTGCAATAACAAAGGAGGAATCGACCACCTCGAGTTGAAGGCGATCCAACCAATTTCAGATGCAAACGCGTTTTGTAGATAGGGTCATCTCCATGTGAATTTATCAGTAATACCAACACCCCTACAATTCTTCAAGCTACAACTACTATTCGGCAAGCCCCTCCCCTCCTAAATTGCTTTCGTGGCACAAGAATATCAAAAAAAACTATTCAGCACTGACATTTTCATACCACGATTTCAAAAAAAATTAAAGGTATAATTACTCAACGCAATCAAAAGTACTCAGTGAAGCACGCTTAGCATTAACGGTACCTCCATATAAACAAGGATTACTAAGGAACGACATTGATTACTGCACCTTGCACTTAGTTTCCGTTTTCACAGCAATTGTATGAAAAGTTATATGTACACAACATGAGTTAATCGTCAACCTGCTCCCTCTCCCTTTATCTTACAAAAAAATTAAAATTTTTCCACGAACGTCCTTCACCCTAGCGAGACCAAGCCTTAAATAATTCAAAACCCAATCAGTCAATTATAGAACTCCTTAAAGTTTTCTGAAACGGGGGAGAGGTGCATTTACGTGGTTTATTGAAGAGAATACTTTATTATGTGTAGAGATTGTAAACAAAAACCTCAACAAGCACAACTGCAAAGTATCTAAAATGTTGAATAAATGCGGGCAAGGTTACAATGTGCATTACGCTGCAAGAGGTAGATCACTGAGCAAGCGTCGTTTGTCTGCCAGCCTGCTACTTTGCATGTTTCAATGAGTGTAAACAACTTCTGCGGAATGCATTCATGCTGTATGCAGCACTTGTGCTTTAGATTTCTACAAAACTTTATTAACGCATAGGTGCCTACTCGTGTCAAAAAAGGCAATTTTTCTGTAATTATTAGCGCCTGATTTAAACATACGCGAATCCACTGCTGACGAAGACAAGAGTAATACTTTCTTGCTTTGTGCTAGGTTACCTACTCTAGGGAAATACGTTCAGAAGGTATATCAATTATACGTACTAGAAGGTGCATCAGTTAGACGTACTATGCAGTGCTGAATTTCTTCCCTCTGTAGGCAAAGACTGCATCGTTGACTGTTAGAATGTTATAAAACACATGTTAGTGATCATAAAAAGTTTAATATAGGAAGGCGTACAATGAAAAATGTTAGCAACGTAAGATTATTAGCTATGAATGAACATAACAAACAGGAATTGCGGCTGATATTCGAGTCTTCTTTCAAGCGCTCTGTCGAAACTGATTTCTCGCTGCCTTCAAACACTCGCGAAACATCACCGTCGTCGCGCTAGGATGATACGTCCACACTGACTAGGCGTACAATGAAAAATGTTAGCAACGTAAGATTATTAGCTATGAATGAACATAACAAACAGGAATTGCGGCTGATATTCGAGTCTTCTTTCAAGCGCTCTGTCGAAACTGATTTCTCGCTGCCTTCAAACACTCGCGAAACATCACCGTCGTCGCGCTAGGATGATACGTCCACACTGACTCCTATCCTTCCGGATTGACCTGTAATGGAATTTGTCTTAAAAACATTCCAAACTGCTCAAAATGCTGCTTATGCATTTCACACTGTAATTTGAGGACGATCGAAACATGGCCTCCTTAATGTTGCTCATCTGCGACAGAAGGAAAGAGGAAACAGGAGGGGATGGCATATCATGATTTTGGGCGGACACCACTGCAATATGCCGGAAACCGTTAAAAGGAACCCCGGTGGAAGACGAAACGCACTTCTTTGTGCTGCTTCGAAAACAAAAACTTTGCCGTTAAAGATGCAAAAAGCAAAAGCTATGCGATGGAGATGCTTTGAGGTACCAATTACTATGAAAAGAGGATAAAACAGCAAATGACAATAGCAGTCACCCGTCTTCGAGATGACTTAAGAATACAGATAGACAATCAGTCACTAGAGGTACGAAACAACCTTTTTGTGTTCTAATGCGTTCGTCCACTCCTTTGACCGATCGCAAAATACACTGGTTGATAACGGTTTCGCTGAAACCCAAAGGCACATCTACATACCAAAAAATTTTTCAATTTAATCTGCTTACTAAAGGAGCACAAATACACGAAAGTTATCTCAACACACAACGCTTCAACAATATACCTAAGCAGTGACAGTCGGCTGAACAGGTAAAGGTACACGGTAAATTAAACATCTTCATTATTTAGTTTTCGCCAAAATCTCATTCCCTATGCAATATCTACTTAGTTACAACACGAATCGCATTTCCACATCACTTTCGAATTCCATATTTCATCCTTCCACCCTCCTAAACTAAACAGACAATCGACTACGCCTAAACATCCATTAGAAACTATAGATGAATAAATCATTAAATGAGAGACTGAATGAATGAAAAAACAGATGGATTAACGAACAACTAAATGATAAATGAATAAATAGGCAAACAAACAAATAAAAATAGATAAGCATACAAATGAATAAATAAATAAACAAATAAAAATAAGCAGATAAACAAATAAATAGATAAATAAATAAATAAATAAATAAACTAATTAATTAATAAGATAAACAAACAAATAAATAAGTAGATAAATAAATGAACAAATAAATAGATAAATAAATAAATTAAATAAATAAATAAATAAACAAATAAATAAATAAATAAATAAACAAATAAATAAACAAATAAATAAAATGAATAAACAAATAAATTAATTAACTAAATAAATAAATAATTAAGTGAATAAATTAAATAAATAAATAAATAAATAAATAACTAAAGTAAATGAAAACATACCTCGAGTACAATCTGTGGTGAGTGATTCGCGTCGTCGATTCAATCGTTGACCGCATCAAGCGATGACTTCTCACCGAACGCGTCTTCATATATTAGCGTATACGTTGGCTCCCAAACACGGCGTCTTCGTTTCGTTTTCTGCAATTTGCTCTTCTATTTTCGCTCTTTGCATTCCATAAAGTGTAATGCTATAAGCAAATTTACATCATTAACATGTAATCATGCATGCAAAAAAGATGGACCACGATAACATTAGCGAATATAATAATCTCCTAGATTCTTTCAATTAATAAAAATCGAGAGGTGCCTGGATGACATTTTGAGGACAGACGCTGAGCCTAGCATCTGTCTTCCATAACCGTAATAACTTTTACCTACAAAGCGACACTGGATGCCATCTTATTCAACAATCCTCCTTTATATCATTTAAAAACAGCCCCACCTAGTTGAGAATAAGCACGGTTTGCCCATGAGGTCAAGCACCCAAACGAATTGGAATAAAAAATGCTTAAAGAGTTAAAGACTACTTCTGAAATTCCAAAAAAACTAGACTGGCAAAGCAAACAAATAGATCAGTGTAAACAAAAAATTCAAAAAATGTCTGTTCCAGCCAACAAGGAGAATAGTCTCAATCACTGTCTCCAGCAATGTTTTAATCATCCTTCCAACTTGCGGCCCTCTTAGTCACCTGCAGGATCATTCAGGGATATCCCCCCACTCTACATTACCCGTCTTCCACAGAATAAGCTTTCGCTTCACCTTAGCTATCTAACACTGCAGACATCGCTTATACATATATAAAATCACACACATCTATCAACTACTCTATGCAATACGCCAGCAATTGAAACAGTCAAAAAATGGATTACGTGTGAATCGGAGCTATCCTGTCTTAGCTGCTCAGGAGATACATGCGAGGAGCTCAGCTCCGGTCTCCGCGTATCACTTGTCGGTGGTAGCAATTCAACATCCTGAGCCTGTAAAACAAATAGCGGTCAGCTTGATTTTCTTTAATTTTATGATGCTCATTTCGTTATGGTATCACCGAGACATCACAACACAACATCACCAATCGAAACAGAATATGAGTGCTACAAACCTCTATTTTCATAATCTTTTCTGGATAATTGGAGAGATGAGCAGTATGAATAAGTCCAAAAGGAATACGGGAATAAATTTGAAAGTGATGTGTTTTCAGCAAAATCAAGCCTAATGAAAATTTTCACTAATTGCTGCTGTAGCATCCGCAAGTGATTCTTTAATCATCCTTGAGGACACAACTACCGAAGATCAATGTTCAGTATACTGCTCAATGAAAAATTTCCTGCTGCGATTCGTAAATCGACAAGCTCTAAAAAATTTCGATGTAAAAAAACCCAAGGTTTTCCTATTTGATTCAGTTTAAACTGCCAGCGGCATTTCCCCGCCCTCATTTTTTTGGATTTATTCAGATGCTTTCACATGCTAAGTGTCTTCTCGCTTCCACATCTCTAGCACCTCCAATTTGTGCTACGCATTTCATTTTTCCCATCGTCTTATTTCCACAACAGTAAGATAGAAAACTCATTAAGGCACCTCAATAGACGCGCTGTTGGAGGAAGAAGCAACATGCCTAACCTAAATTCATCTCACAAATCAGATCGTTTACTTAGGTCATATGCACAATTTATGGTAGTGCATACGACAAAGAGACTACCAGTGCAAGCTCCAAGACCTGAAGTGCAACACGATAAAACTACCTGGTTAACGTTGGTTCCTCCTGGTCGGAGATCGGAAGCGACAATCACCGCATCGAACTGACGCTTGAGGACGAATTCCTCGTCCCGGTTACGATGAGGCTGCCTTCCAGCTCCCTTCTGTTCCGTGGAACTGCCTTTTGAGCGCAAAATTCCCTCTCCCAGATAACGCCCTGCTTCACCCATGACGATCTTAAACCCATTAACAATTTCGCATATGATTGCTACGCAACAATCAGCCAGTTTCCAAAAGCCAGTGTGTAAGTTTGAATAGTTTTTTCCCATACTTGTGGGAAAAGAAAAGAAACATTATTTTCCCTTCTTACCTCCCAATAAACATAGGTAAAAAAAAAAACATCCAACTGCATCTGGATTCTATGTAACGCCATACTCTTCGTTTCTACCCTCAAGGATTATTCATTATTTTCTCAAACAGATGCCTACCCCACCTTTTAAAGATTAAAAAATCATAAAACTGTTTTGAAAGAAAAACCCCCCGAAAGCTCCAATACGGTTCAAACAGCCATCTTAAAAAGAAAAGCATCTATGGGCAGAGAACATTTTTCACTGTATACTATGGAAACCACAGAACATCGAAACATTAACGTAATGTGATAGAGTAGCCGGATTTAGAAGAAATATTCAAGTACCTCTTTCCGATTCAGCTTGAGCTCACCGTCCGAGTTGGTACTCCCCACCCTGGACTGCCTTCTAAGAGCAGTGGCCGCTTCTGCAAGCGCTTCCACCGATAAACCATTCATATACTCGTTACCACAATCCTCCTCATTGCCTTCTTCCGTTATATCCTCGTCGTAGATATCATCCTTCAACAATATCTTTCAAATTCAAGCGATTTTCGCATTTACAGCATTGCTCAAACCTACTACGACACAGTGTTCCAGACATATGAACAGCATGGTGTCCAAAATGACCAACCAAAACGGTCTCATCGACAACTGTCTCTTATCACATCCGGTCAGCTTAATGCAAACTCCGTGTGCTATAATTAGAGCGGTAGGCGTTGCGCCTAAACAACAGCATAAATCCACGCTGTGAGGATGCAATCATGAACAGACATTTGGCCACTAGAATATAAATAAATGAGCGATTATAAAATAAACTAAATGGTGCTCTAAATACTCATATAGATATACAAACTTGCGCTTCAAAGGTTTCTGCTGCTGAGCATTTCTCTGCTCAAATGACAGTAGAAAAAAATCACTAACAACTCTTACGAATTGCCTTCTAATGCTTCTAATTACAGTTTCACTAACAAATATTAGCCAAGTAACAAAGTAAGGTTACCTCTAACTCCTCGAGTTCGAGACATCGGCGCAGGTGTCTGGTCGACAGTGGGTACCACCTGCTAGTGATTGCACATTTCGATGTACTGCAACAATGCAACCTTTAAGGAACGCGCCACAAGAAATGTATGAATTTTACTGGGAAATCGATCTTACCTAATCAGCGCTCTCTCATATATGCATTCCCCGCCACGAGTTTATTACAAAAATTCATTTTCTTAAATAGAAACATTTCGGCAAGGGTGAATTACAAACGATCGCCAACTTTGTTATAGTACAGTCCACTTCAACATAAGCGGTCGTAAATTAGCCTTATTTTCATTCTATTCTTGATGTCCCAAATCCATGTAATTGCATCCCGAGTTTACCATTTCTCTTAATTCTCTCATTCTATTTAATGAATTCAAATCAGTGTTAACAATTCAAATCAATAAATTAATGGTTACCTGTTAAAAAGTCAAGAATTTAACAACCAAATACTTTCCCGCAAATTGCCCTCAAATGTTCCTCCCATCCTGCAAGTTACCCCCAAAATGTCACTCCTTTCTCGGAAACTACCCAAGCATATTTGCATTTGATTTTTGAACCAAATTGCAAATCACATTAGCTCATTGCGAG
Organism: Baylisascaris schroederi; assembly: GCA_006503575.1. NCBI lineage: Eukaryota > Metazoa > Nematoda > Chromadorea > Rhabditida > Ascarididae > Baylisascaris > Baylisascaris schroederi. Next base: position 343,973 of record QEWY01000235.1, read on the forward strand.
TTCCCAAAAAAGAGGATATAAACAAGACGGAATGATGTAAAAAGCCAAAATTACATACCGAAGCTACACCACACCATGCCCCACTGGGACCTGACGCATCACTAGAAGCAGGACCACTCGTTGATCGCGGCAGCATTTTTTTCTCACTTCCACCGACACCACTCTCCCCTGAACAGCTCAGCGGTTCAAAGAATTCAACACAAAACACGGCGATTCCGAAGGTTAAACTAAACAGTCCAATATGTCCGCTTATAAAGTACTGATCTTAACCACCAGAGGCATAGAAAACAGGAAGTAACTTCTTACATCTCTACCCTTCTCAGTTCTTGTGGTGTGGCAAACTAAGTTAGCATCCGGAATCAAATCGGTACTACTAATCTCTACTTAGAGAGGGCAAAATCCGTTAAACGATTAGGCTGCAAAAGTTCCTCCAATTCACTCCACACTCTGATCAAAAAAATTAAAACATATATATATATATATATATATATATGTTGAAATAAACACTGCCGTACCATTGATGTTGGTGGGGCAAGTGGAGACACTAGCCAGTGGACCTCCGATTGGAGAGTGGCTCAGATCGACCACCTAGTTTCGCACGAGTTGTCACGACGTCTTGCCGAACTCCAATAACAGCGCTTTTCATAGGCAACCATAATGGAGGTCTTGCTGGTACTGCACCCCAGCTTCTTCAAAGTTGTTGCTAAATCCTTCAGAACTAATGTCTGGAATACTCGTTTGGCGGTTCGTTTTTATTCGCCATTCTGCAAAAAAAAGTCATTTCATTTTATTCAAGCTCTTTGTACCATTGCCAGAGATTACCCGAAAAGAATTCAGACAAAAAAAAACAAAAACTCAAGGTTTCCATGACGAATATTTTTCACCTTATTCACCGAAATGAGTGTTCTCTAGGCTTTCAAAAATTATTTTGAAGATTTCAGTGAAGCAAGCATTGTAAAAACATATGCTCGTTGAAGTACTCTTAAAAAGTACTTCTAATAATAGGATGGAGGATACGCCTCCTAGGCAAATTTTGCTTATTAAGCTAGGTTCGAATTTGTCGCCGACGTATTTCAGATGGCAATCTCGCAGCATATTCGTCCCCTAATTCAAACCTTAATTTGTCAGAAGGCGACTCGATTCACCGATGAAGGCTTAAACGAGAAATTGGCTCGTACACAGACTAAATCATCATTGGCACTAATTATTTACACTTGCGAGGATATACGCAATGCAGGATTACGTCAATTAACGATAAAATAAAGAAAAATAAAACAAATAAATATACTCAGAAAAATAACATGCACGCCAATGACCGACACATAGCATTCGATCAAGGATATCAGATCATCGTGCTGATCGTACATTTAAAAATCCAAAAGAGCAAAACGTGGTTTCCCAGCTTTTTCACCAAGTGGGTGGGAAAGCAGAGCGAGGAATGGTAAAAAGAGACAATCCGCGGAGTTAAGGGTGGAGAGAAGGGAATACACCTCTCATCCAAGCAAGACGACCTTTTTCCAAGTCCATTCATTCATTATCTCACCGCCACCACACATCCACCAACAAATAATCGACAGCAAATCAACTTAAGCAACGTACCGCTTCACTAAAATCGGATTTCGTTTTAACAGCATTCTTAATGGGGGTCTTTATTGCGAGTGTACCCCATTCACGCAATTTTGAGTACGAATAACTTCAAACCTGCAAATTAACATCTCACTCCAGTATCCCGAACAAATTCGGCAGTATTATAAAGGTACAATGATTAGCACTCGAAATAACACAAATTTTTCCACATAAACATCTCAACTATCAAAGATAACTGCACACAAGATAAAATCCACTCCAAGCAGACAAACCAGTTGAAGAGCTCTAAACCATTCCGGACTGCCGATTAAATCTACTCGAAAAATTCATCCGCAACTGAAGTCTAATTAACTGGCATGAAGATGGCCACCAAAAAAACTGACATTACAAACGAGTTTAAAATTCATCAATAAACGAGTTTAAAATTCATCACCTCAATGTGGCTGCAGGTTGGTTAGAAAATACTTTCAGAGGAGCTAAGAATACCATTTAGCTTTCGACAGTTCACTGATTTGAAAATATGCAAAGACAAACTTCAATAAAGTTCGCCGCAATCAGCTTCCAGAATACTTCGATTCGTTCGAGGCTGGCAATCCCGGTTTGTTGTAGCTTGGCCACTGGGAAAAACGATGGCTCCCGAGTGCCATTCTACGAGACAAGAATCGACTCGGATGAAAGCCTGCAAAGGGCTGCGATAACACGATGCACGCAACGTCATCTCGCTGGCTCGTCGAATCAACAACTTATTCAACATCGAAGCCATGATGCGCACATCCGCCATTACTGCGGTCGTCAATACACTCGTTCCCGATGTAGCTCCACTCAATCGATGTACCTTCGCTATCTTTACCTATACAACAATCTCATCTTAAGCACAAACGGTAATAGTGATTTAATGTACAATACATCTGAGGTTGCGATGTCCAGTTATGTAGGAAAAAACGTGTTACAGCAAAGCTGAACAGTGAATAGAATAATGGTGCAGTATTATTGGCTATTAGAACCTTGTAAGGAAGTGAAATAAAATGTAAGGTGAATGAAAAATGGAGACGTAAATGAAGTGAGGAAAACGGAAGTAAAAGAAATAACATAGTTTTCATGAAGGAAGAGCATCGAGCACATACTACCATAAAAATATAGGAGTTAGTCCCGCATTTAAATAATGTTCCTTATGGAGAGAATTAAGCTAGTGAATGAGAAAACCGCTCACCATCAGTTCTAAAGCCACCTTGGACGCTTGGTTTCAAGCCAAGATCCAAACAAGGTGCTGCACGTTAGCCAAAACTAGATGCCAACAATCTCTCAGTTGTTGTCCATTAGCCTGTGTGCATCCAATTAGCACCCGTGACTCCTGCACATTTTTGGCAATGAGCATGACAGGTGTGTTGAAAAAATGCAAAGGCAGCGATGGCTTCGGACATATTGTACCCATTGCAACCACATGACTCAGCTGGCCCAATGTCGATTCACTCTCGAATGTTTCTGTACCCGACTTCAAACCTAAACTTTTGCATGTCCACCAAGGGTTTCTCTGCATATACCGTAAAAGTTTGATTACAAACCCCTTTGAATTGCAGGTGCCTTACCTCTTCCCGAAACTTCAATATTTCTTAAATTCTCTATCGACTACTTCTCATCAATAATAAAATACTGCTGAACATGACAAGGTAATGCACGAGCTTTGAGTAAGCAACAGTAGGTAACCTATAAATCAAAAAATCATTCAGCAAGAAAGTACGCAGAAGGAGAAAAAAGGGTATGAAATTTATAAATGAGTGCACTTGAAGCGGAGATTGGGAGCAAACTTTCCAGTTCTCAAATATACTTTCTTCCCCTTCTCTCAAAGTTTAATTCCTGCAAACGTTAAGAAGCTCACAAATTCCTAACAAAAGATATATTACAATATGTAATAAAACCTTTGAAGGAATATTCTATCATTTAAATAAGTAATACTCGCAGTTGCATGTCATTCACATCTCGTTGGCTCGACAGTACCTCTTATAATAATGAAGAAAAGATGAGCCGAAAATGGCGGATAATCCGGCAAAAGAAGTAAAATAGAAATAGAGCGCACTACGAACAAAAGTCATCTTCTACAACTTTCCAGATGACTTCGGAACAACTGAAGTATTAAACCGAACTTTCAGCCTTTTTGAAAACATGTTACACAGTGAGTCAAAACTTATTTAAAAAAGTTACCTACTTTAGAAAAAATTACCGGTTCCAAAATGCCTGCGCTAAGTTTTCAATGCCGAAATTAATTAAAGGAAAAAATTCAAGCGCTTAAAATTATCCGTAGTTTGCATAACTTAGCCACCCATCAAGAATGTAAACTTTCCCTTTCAGTGAGGGATGGGTACACCCAGCGGTCCTATCATCTAGAAATTATAGACGGAAAAGGTGAAGATATCTTGCCTGCCCGTCTTCAGTAGCAACTAATACGAAGCAATGCATATGTTATAATGCGAACATTGGTCCATCGTTACGCCCCTCTTCATCTCCGCCCGATTCATCTTCGATGTCGATTTCATTTGCAGCACCCTCATCATCCTAAAAATGTCGCTGATATGAGCTCTTATCAAGCAAATGAGATACAAGTTAAAATACCTTACCTCCTTCCAGCCGTCCTGTAGAAAACACACATTTCGACGAGGAACGCTTCGCTAATAAATAATCTTATATATATTCCTTTCTCCCAACTGTTAACAAAGTTTCCTCTTCCTCTCCTCCTTGCGGCTAATCTCAGACAGCCTCTTTTATCTCTCTCAAAGAAAACACCAAACCCCATATCCGTGGCAAACAAAATAATGCCATTAGTCAATACTCCAGTAAATACTCCAATACTCTAGTAAAGTTTTTGCACGTGAACAGAAACTGAAATATAAAACGTATGAGGGTGATTGCTTACAATTGGGGTCCTCCGCGGTCACTAGGAGACAAGAGTAGGCATATGTTTTTAGGGAAAACATCTTTATGCAACTTCGCCGCTGAAGAGTCTGTTGAAAATCCCTGATAAATGAGAATGAAGCACAACACAAATGTGCTCACGTAACGATAACTACGAAATATAAAAACAAAAACCGAACAAACCTGCAACATAGTTTCGAAAATTACCTCAAAGTCCTCTGAAACCTCGCTGAAAGCCTCAAACAGAGGCAGGACGATCATCTCCATAGTGTTCGTCACCATTTCGATGGAATCCTCCTCACCACGTAACTCTCCAAAACGACGTCTCCATAGATCCCATTTCTGATTTGCTGACTGCGATGGTATATCGTCAAAATCCACGTCCTGATTCCGTTACGCTCTGTCCACTCCATTTGCTCCATCTGTAAACAAATAAGATGTAATTCACGACCTGGACTGTAAGCAAATTGCCGCTCATATACACATAACACATCTGCTTTATGTGTATCGAAAACCCTCCCCTCTCCCTTCCATGATTGCCACCCCACCAGCATAGCACACAATATTTGGAAAAGACACAAATCGCCAAAGATGTATGGTCTTTAAGTAAAGGTCTCTAGCAGATTCGCGAAGTATGGCAGTAAAACACCCGAAAATTAGAGTGAGAATGGAATCAAATCAAGGCCTCCTAACGACCATGAGCCTTAGCCGTGTTTAGAAAACTTTTTGCTATAGCAAACATCCGACTGCTACAGCAGACAAGGCGATACAGAGTTGTACGGTGCCGAAACAAAAAGGCAGTGTGGATCCACACTGAAAGATGAATGCTACTCACAACAAATGGCAGAATTAATTATAAAGAATAAAACGTGCAGTATAGTAGTGAAATCATGAAAATAAATATTGACAAGAAGGGGATGCGGTTGAGCCCACAAGATGTACGCAGCGGCGAACATCAACTGTGGAGACATTAAATCAAGTTGTCCAAAAAAGTTGAATTGGGTTCTTGAATCCATTTGGTAAAAACACTGTATTGAACTGCTTTCGAAAAAAGCACTACAAATGCTTTCGAAAAAACAACAATGCCACGTGGCATTGCCAACGAGACAAAAATTTGAATTTCCGCTTTAGAAACATTCGTTGCAAGATTCGTCATTCATTATTGTAAAATCCTATTGATGTTGAATGGTACCCCCAAGGTGACGGAGTTCATAATAAAGAGTACCGAAAAAAGGAAGAAAGGTATCAAGAAGAATAAATAATCAGCGCAGAGTAGATAAAGAAAAAGAAAACGCGCGTACAAACAAATAAATTATGTATATATATATATATATATATATATATATATATATATATATATATATATAAAATGTAAACGTAGATGTAAATTGAAAGCTGCCAAATAAAAAGAAAAGTCGATGGCTCGCTAGTAAGCGCCGTGTGCATTTCAGAACACGAGCGCCCCACATCAAGCGCGAGAGAGCATCTAATTTAAAGAGATCACAGGCTGCGCGAGGAAATACAAAAGATTGCTAGCAAGGCGCGCATACACACTCGACACACGGGCAGCGCCTCGTTTCGCACTAAACGACACACAGAAGACCCACATGCCAGAGGAGCCTTAGCCTATCGATTGAAAGAAGCAACCGACCGCACGCTTGCACTACTACCAACTAGCGTGCGGCCCTTCAAAAAACAGACGCGAAAAAATTAAAAAAAGAAAACTAAAACCACAACAAAAGCTAAACAATCGAAAACTAAAAAAGCTGAGAAAGCAAAAACTAGAACTGAAACAAAAACTAGTTAAAAACTAAAAAACTGAAGGTGTAACTGAAACTAAAACTGATACAAAAAACAAAGCTTAAAGAAAACAAAAACTAAGACTGAAACACTAAAACACAACAGAGTAAAACTAAAATAAAAACTGAAAAGAAAACTGGAACTAAAAGTAAAATAAAAACTATAACTCATATTAAATGTAACCTAAAACTAAAGAAAGAACTAAAAAAACTGAAAATGAAAGTGAAACAGAAGCTAAAATCAAAACTAAAGTAAAAACTAAAACTAAAAAAACTAGAACAAAAACTAAAACTGGAACTCGAACTAAAAAAATTAAAACTGAAAGAAAAACTAAAAATAAAACTAAGGTTAAAACTAGAGAGAAAAGCTAGACGAAAACAAAAAAAATTTAAAACTGAAACAAAACGTAAAAAACTAAGAAAAAAAAACTGGAACTGAAAACTAAACTGAAAGAAAACTAAAAACAAACAAAACTAAAGCTAACAGTAAAACAGTTGGCATTCTACCTCCAATGAAATTTGTTTCCCACTGTAAACCCAGTTGGCATTAGACATCCTTCTACCTCCAATGAAATTTAATGCGAATAAAACCAAAACACCTGTATGATTTTTCAAATTTTCTGTTTCCCACTGTAAAATAGCGCAAAAGAGTACTTGTCTCCCTATCACTAAAACCCTGCGAACCGCCCAGAATTTCAATGACTTTTTTAATACTTATTATTTAAGAAGGAAGAACAGCCAGATGTATCCTTCCCTCCTTTCGCCAATTTATGTTACAAACAACTGTGAAATATCCTGCACCACAACAAAAAATAACGATCACAGCTCTCCTAGTCTTCGTTAAAATGGCAGATGGAAAGAGGAATAAGGAAGAGAAGGATGAATGAAGGATTACAAGGTAATGGAGGTGGATAGGTATCAAAAGAACTGGATAAAACATCAGACAAAGAGAATAGCTCCCCGCATGTCTAATCTAAAAGAAAATATCGACGATGACCGCCCATGACCATAACGCGGGCCACAGCTCTTCAGAGATAAACAGCACGGAGAATTTAAAAAAAACACCTCTACAACTCGACCACCAATGAAGTGTACCGCACAGCAAGACTGGCAAGAATCGTCGCATACAGCAATATATAGCACTCAGCACTATCGCGCATATCAAATCGTTGCCTCCAGTTAAAAATCAATCCATCCAGAATTCACCTCAATGATGAAAAATAAATTCCAGAATCCACCTCGATCTTGGAAAAAAAACATCTAGAATACACCTCGACGTTGGAAAAAATCATCTAGAATTCACCTCAAAGTTGAGAAAAACTTCCAGAATGCACTCCGACGTTGGAGAAAAACATCCAGAATCCACCTACATTGGAGAAAAACATCTAGAAACCGCCTCAAGGTTGAAAAAAAAAACATCCAGAACCCACCCACTTCAATATCGGAAAAAAACTTCTACAATGCATCTTAAGGTTGCGGAGAAATATCTGGAATCGACCTAAAAGTTGGAGAAAAACATCTAGAACCCATCTCAACGTTGGAAAAAAAATCTAGAATCTACATCGGCGCTGAAGATTCACTTATAATAGCAAATCTCCTAGAAACAACCCTCATGAATAGTCCTAGAAACGGACATACGAAAAAGAAAAAAGAAATTTCGAAACCTTTTCTCTGCTTTTTTCATGAGAGCAAATCAATGGTACGAAATAAATTAATAGCCTAAATAAATACTGCCTTTGCCTACCAAAAAATGTTCAAATTCTGCTGCAACAGATTTGAAAAATTTTATACGCTAAAATATATAGCTATTACTAGGAAACCACTATAAATCAAGAAAGTACAGCGAATTTAGCTTAACGCGGGAATTTCAAACGCATTGCAATGCGAAATACTGCAGCTACAGAGCTAAACACTGGCTAACTGAATCCTAAATCGATAAGAATTATTTTACTCCATGTCGAATTTCAGGACGAAAAAAGTATCCTACATACAAGCAGGAGAGATATCAAAAAAATATTCATAGATAACAAACTATTCAAGAGAAAACGATAAAAAAAACTTTACTTCACTAGTATATCTGTTCATGAATGATTGTATCTCTGTGCCTACCTGTTTATTAGCTAGTTTTAAACGTGGAAACAATAAAGTAAGCTGCAATTTTCACCAGTAGCCAATCGTACATATGAATTCTCCGAAGACTCTTATTCTGTCCACCTCATAGAGAAATATATGTAGGTATGGATAACTTAATGCAAACAAAGTGCAAAGAAACCTAAGGACATAATCCTTATACATTTCCTTCACGGCCGGTCGGCTTAGGTAACATCTAACGCATTCTAGCACAGGTTGTATTATTTGATTGCAATTGCTGAAAATGTCCGATCTGATCGGCGTTACCCCTGAGCGCATAAAGTAGTAACCTTTCTAGCAACCCCTACCCGCTGGTTATCGTTTTTTACAATTCCCTTCGCTGTTTCCCTCTGACCTTTACCCCTCCATTTCCATTTTTTTCTCCAATTTTTTAGCGCTATTTGTTTGTCTTTTGTTTCTACGCAAAACCCCACAGCTTGGAGCGAATCGCCCATTTGTCCTCCAACCAGATGAAGACAACAGGCATAACCATAGAAAGAAACCTTCGATGACAAATGCATGAATAGCAATAATACCCACCTGTATGCGACAAAGTCTGGACGCTGCGCTACTCGACATCAGCGGGATGATCGGAAAATATATGTAAAACCTGAAATAAATATTCTTTCATTCAATAACATTGGCTCTATTGTAATTTGATCGTATTGAACATCTTCATCGTCGCCTATGCACCGTTCCTTTGACGTCTGAACTGGTAAATTTGGCAAATGATACTGGCAAAAATTCGCAATTACTTGCAACGTATGGATCCGTGTGCTATGCGTTATGGACTTGTAAATATTTCGGTTTTGCCTTATTAGGAAGGTAAATAACTGCGTTGTGCTGACGGATTTCTTACCGTTCGGGTAAGCTAGCTTTCCCTTTTTTGGTTCCAGCGTTGCAAACAATTCGTATAATATTATCACAATATCGCTGGTCCACCGCTGCAAGTCAGCGATGATATGCTCTAAGCATTCGACTGCCGGTGTTATTTTGTCGCTAGTGACCTCTGTCTACCTTGGAGGCATGCCTATGAAGCAAACAATCGCAATCGATATGAAGCCAGGAAAGAGGGAGAGGGGAAAGAAAGAGACAGTGGAGGTTACGCATTAGTGGCCATCATAATAGGAAGAGCATTGTTCTTATATGAAGGACGTACATTCACCATTTCCATATGTTCAGCAAAACAATACATTTAAGCTGTGCACTTTCATCTTAACCTTGTTTTGTTTATTGCAGCTTCCACAAAAAGACATCTTTTTTGCTCGGCGATCTTACCAGATGATGACAGATTTCTGGTCTGCTTTGTGCAGAAATGGGATCGAAGATATGTTGCGTAATACGCTAAGAAGGATGAGGACAAATTCATGTGGAACGCCCTCTAAGAAATGGGATCCTCCGCACTGCCCAGTGCGGAACGCCCTCTCCGCCTCCCTCCTCTCCTGGCACAAGAAGTAAAGGCTAAGAGGTCATTTGATATAAAAGCGCACGAACCAATAAGCATACAGGATGACATTCTGAATTAGCTTTTTTTCTACATCACTGTGTTCTTTTTTTCATTTCTTGCACTTGCCGCCACCTTTCCATCTAATACTACAACCAGCATCACAGTCTCCCATGCTCGTTCTATAGACCTCCCCTCCTCCAGGTTTTACAGGGGCTGTCAAGCAATAGCCCTAGGGGAGTTGAATGCGCAGCTCTCATCGAAAAGAGCGGAAAGAGCTGAGCTGTTTCCTCAATAAATACGTGCACCGACAAATATTCACGAAATATCACCTAACATATACCTGACAGTTTAAAAATGCCCGACAAATCCAAACATACTTGACATTTCAAAATATACCCGACAATTCAATAAATGCATACAAACTATAAACGATAAACAACCATCAACCACATTACCAAGCAATTTCAATCGGAATCACCTCTAATGCCGAAAGCAACGAATGTCCTTGCAAGGCTTTAATCATTACCTCATCATTAGCGTAATGATACTCAACTGTTGTGCGATGCTGCTTTGGTGCCTCATGGTGCTGAGTTTGGCAATGCTCCAATACCGTACACCCGCATTCGTTAGAGGAATCTCCAAACCAAATATCGTCCCTAACATTTCACATCGACGCCTGCGCAACCACTGGCGCCCAACCCGAAAATGCCTCATCAAGAACGCGTTGCTATGACGACAGACGATTCGCCCTGTATTGGGGAAGGGGGAAGAGGGGGAGGAGAGGATCCAAGGTCGACGCTGTAGGTGGCATATCGGCCAGCAAATTTCACCGTGAGCTAAAGATAACAACTGAGAATGGCTTTTGCGTTATTTCCTCCAGTGGTACAATTATTTCTGCTCTACGTGCCTGTCATCGTTATGCCTATGACTTCTAAGTTCTTCATAGCACTTGCTATCACTTGCTACTTAAGTATGGGTATCTACTCATTTGAACAGTTTGCTGCAATAGTAATAAAGGTGAGTTCCCCTAAGTGGTACCTTTTTGTAATAACAGTAATAACAATACTAATATTATTAATAGCACCAATGGTAACAGCGATGACAGGAATAATGAGTGATTATTGTAACAATAAGAGTAACATAAATAACAAAAATAATAACAAATATTATTCCATGTTTTATGAAATTTAGAGATTTTCGGGAAGTTAGTGGAAAGATTTTTGAGAATACTTAAAAAATGGAATTATTAGTTACTACTTGAGTAAGGTATTTTGGGGATAGTAAAAAAATTTCCGGAATATTATCTCTTGTGGTAATTTTGGGATAAATTTTTTCGGGAATACCTTGGTGACTCATAAAAGTTGCTAATTTATAGACCAATGAAATAATACCATTCATAAAAAATTAAGCTTATAAATTTTGATTTCGGCACTGAAAAAAAAGGATATTAGGCAGATACCCACTAAACAGCCGCGAATTTCAGTCGAGAATAGTGATTGGCATATTTTTATTTTATTTAAAAAAATCACCCCATATAATTTTCCGGTCTTTTGGTTACTTTTCATTCAAATTCCGGCAAGTTGCTATTTGACCACTATGCTGACCACCTAAAAACCGGAATTGATAGTTTTTGACTTTTTATCTCAAGTGAGAGATAAAAACTCCACCTCGACTCTATTTTAAGAGTTCAATCCGCTTTTCAGATAAAACGACAGGTTCACTGACCATAGCCATGCAAATAAATCATCGAAAGTTTAGTACCTATGCTTAGACAACCACTTAGAAATGTTGTCCAGGAGGAAAAATGTTTTTATCGTGCTGCTGACTCCAAGCAACGATCACTAAGATTAGCCCTACTAATTAATGCTCCTCCTTTTCAAGCGTCATTATGATAACGTCTTATCAGAAAGGTATTGCCAGATAAGCGACCATCTAAAATGGATTTACTATGTTACATTCGATCGATGAAAATATTCTTCTACAGACGGCTTATTCACCATACAAATACATCGACATTTCAAGTTCTCAAGTGGTTATTGTTCGCAATTTTTTCCACACCCACTTTTTCTGCAATTTTTTTCTATGTATACATCTATTCAATAAGAAAATAATGTCACTAAGGAAATAACTTCAGATGAGTTAGCAAACAGTACAAGGAACGAGATAGCTATTCTCACTCCTTAGCACCTCACCTATACTGAAAACGCTTGAATGCATGCGCATTCAATCGTTCAGTTTAGGTGAGTACAACGCTGCGCACCATAACTTACACAACATAGTGCCCAACTGGCAGCTAAAAACATACAGTAGTAAATCACAATAAAAACTATAAATGACGACAATAAGATCTTATGCTCCCCTCCCCTCCCCCCTCCCCCACACACAACACATAATAAACAAGATAAATTAAACTGAACGCATTGAAAACACGCGATCCGAACTTTTCGATAAACGATCGCAAATTTTCGTTCCCATCTGTGTGCATCGTATAACTGACATTGGCAAAACCGTCGAGCCATTATATGCGAGACCAAGGATTGTAAAGTGGTTAAAACCACGTGAAAGCAGCAACTAGAATGAGCAACAACTCGAAAAATTTGCTCATACTGTTTCATATTTTTTACCATTATTATTTACTCGAAGACTATTACTTAAACCGTTATCCCATAAACTGCAAAAAATGCTTGCCTATCTAAGACACTCTCTGAGCTGCAATCACCCTCCCTCATAGAATCATTTGAAGCAAAAAATACAAAACATTTACAAAAATGTACCATTCACTGTCGAGTCCAACTTGATCATCTTATATCCCTCTGATGACATCTTTGTATTGTTATCGTACCACTCCAAACTGCAACGCTGAATCCGTCAACTAATTTCGCCGAATAACTGACGTACCTTAACAAAGAAGCAAAAATTAAGATGGTTATGAGATGCCGCTAGCTTGATTCCATGGAGACGACAAATCGACAAACTACATAAAACGAAAAATGATGCAAAAACCAACATCCGTAATCCACCTCAACAATCGAAGAAATATATGGATCCACCTAAACGTTGCAAAAAAAAACATCTAGAATACACCTCCACGTTGGAAAAAATCACCTAGAATCCACCTCAATATTAAAAAGAAATATCTAGAATCCACCTCAATGTTTTAAAAAAAACATCTAGAACCCACAGCAACGTTGGGAAAAAAACATCTAGAATGCACCTAAGTGTTGGAGAAAAACATCTATCATCCACCTCGACGTTGGAAAAAAACATCTAGAATCCACCTACATTGGAGAAAAACATCTAGAAACCGCCTCAAGGTTGAAAAAAAAAACATCCAGAACCCACCCACTTCAATATCGGAAAAAAACTTTTACAATGCATCTTAAGGTTGCGGAGAAATATCTGGAATCGACCTAAAAGTTGGAGAAAAACATCTAGAACCCATCTCAACGTTGGAAAAAAAATCTAGAATCTACATCGGCGCTGAAGATTCACTTATAATAGCAAATCTCCTAGAAACAACCCTCATGAATAGTCCTAGAAACGGACATACGAAAAAGAAAAAAGAAATTTCGAAACCTTTTCTCTGCTTTTTTCATGAGAGCAAATCAATGGTACGAAATAAATTAATAGCCTAAATAAATACTGCCTTTGCCTACNAAAAATAATAAAAACTAACTTATTAGAAGTGCGCATAAGGACTTCTTTTTTGCCACGACATTTGAAGAGTTTAAGAGCTACTTCAAGAAGAAGACGTATATAATAGAATATAATGGATTGTGTACCACCATCATGCTGTGATGACGAAATTGCACCTAACACATCACGAGATTCACGATTCAATGCATACAATGTGCATATCATCATATCACGACATTCCATCTAAAACTTTTGATAAAAAGCCGAACGATAGATATATTCGATGTTCTTTTCAAAAAAATTCCGTAAAATATGAAAAAAGTGTTGAAGTTGGCTTAAAAAGTTTTTAAAACCTCAGAGTAGGAAGGGAAAACATGGGAGATGAAAGTTGCTAAAATGACTGTTAAAGGTGTTGATTTTGTGTCACACGTATAAAAATTTCGCATAAACACAAAAAACAAGCAAAAATCAACTCTCAAGCTCAGGTCAGTAATAGAACATCGAAATCTATAATATGAATTCTCTCATTTCACCGATAGAACGTCACTAAACAAATGATAGAAAACAACGATCATAACATCATATAACAAAATAAAGCGAAACGTGCATTTGAGAATTTTTTATAGATTTCTAGTACTGACCTGTTTGTCACATCTACGCTACCTCCAAAATAATTAAGTGACCCATTCACTCGCCACTTGTGCATTACAGCACATCCATCGTACAAATAAAAACCCGATCTTTACCACAGACTTTATCCCTCCCCAACTGTAATAAACACAATTTTAAAGGAAAGATTGAAAATGCTAGGAAAAGAAAAGCACTCACCAGCTTCGCTGATCGCGTTGCATATCGCTCCGTCCTGCCGGATGCCTGAAATTATAACAAAACGCCGAAACGGAAATGAAAAAATTGATACAAGCATAAAATTATAAAACGATATCAATGTAACTAGCAACAAAGCTTTTCAAGCTAGCAACAAAGCTTGAAATTTGCTTCAATGCCACTTTAGCAGCTTGTGATCGTCCTTCTTACTGAGCCGCCTTGTCTAGGAATGTTTCTTCGAGTTCCTTCGTCCTTTGACGGCGCACACATTTTCACATCGATTACACTCATTTAGAAGCGGTTGCAGTGTTTTTGATGACTCGGGGGGGGGCAGGGGAAGGGAAGTGACAGGAATGAAAGATCCAAAGGAGCAGCGCCAATGCGTACAATTTCATCAAGCTCGGAGCATTGGACACAAAAATAATATGTGTTAAATGAGAACAAAACTGCAACTATCTTTACGCATCTTCTGCCACGATCAATAACACAGCAGCCGCAAGAATGAAATCTTAAACTGTGTGTACATGACAGGCATTTGAAAGTAGAAGCAGTATAAAAGAATTCCATGAGAATTTGACTTGCCTGTGCGAGTGATGAAGTGCCGGCTCTCTCGAAAGCACCGGGTTCGGCCGCATCGTTCCTGTTGCAGTCGGCAATGCCCGATTCGCGCACGGCGGCTCTATTGACGTCAGCACTCTTCTATCTAAACAGAGAGAAACAATACTTGCAATAGATGAAGAGGGCAACAACTGCGCCACACGACATACCACATCTGTCGATGTATCATGGATAGGGTGGGTTTGGCACAAGATTGTGGTCCTCGCATATGCAACATCCACGCCTCTTGTCTCCCCTCTACTACTCGCGTAATTCCATGTCCGTGCCATACTTTTTGGAACCTCGAAAACGTCAAAGGATATTCGCCAACCAAAGATCAAGATGAGGGCGCATCTCGATGTGCATCCTCCCCACCCCATCCACGTACTTTCAGCTTAAGACACTATTTAAAAACTGTTCATAAGCACAAAAAGAACATACTCGCCTCTTCCCCTCCTCTTAACGATACACGAAAGAAACAACAGCGCGCAGCACTTATATGTCACGTAAAAAAAAAACGTTCCATGACGCTTCAGAACTTGTGTTACCTACTTTACCGCTTCGCATGTCGCTTGTGCTCTGAATTGACTTCATGAGAGAAAGGGGACAACCCAGTTGGCATTAGACATCCTTCTATCTTCAATGAAATTTAATGCGAATAAAATCAAAACACCTGTAAATCACTAAAACTCTGCGAACCGCCCAGAATTTCAATAAATTTTTTAATACCCATTTCAAGCAACTACAGAAAACGGGATTCTAATGCTTTGCAGAAACCTTAGCTAAATTAACTGCAATCTGCGCAACAATTCAGTTTGGAGAGCGTTCATAAGACCATAGTCATCATTCCCTGCAACCAGACAATGGTAGTATTGAGAGAATGCAAAAGTCACACATATAAAGCGGAGAAAGGAGACATGTCGCAAATACCTACTTAACAAAAATACCACCTTTTACTATAAGGAATAATGAAAGCAACAAAAATACCACCTTCTACTATAAGGAATGATGAAAGCGTTTAATTCTCTTTTTTGCCTTACGTTAGAGCCGTAATCTCTTATCTCACTGAAAATGGGTTATTGAACTTTACACTTTTAACGGGTTTTCCCACACCTGAGGTAACAAAGTTTTGGTGAGGACAACCACATATGCACATCACTCGAACGACCGCTGCAACAACGGCGAAATGTGTATCGCCTCCGGCTGATGCACTCAGGCGGATCACTTATGGCTCCGGAAAGGAAATAGGGCCAAGTGCTTAACATACTGCTTTTTCTTGCAAACGGATTTACGTCATTCACACCTTAACTCTGCTTAAATGCATGCAATTTCCGTCCTTGTGCAGCTCTGGTAAAATCGTTAGGGCAAACATTTATTGAATTTCCTGCACTTATTCGAAATAATACAATCGCAATGCTATTGCCAATAAGGCAACTGATAGAGTGGTGTTGCAATGTCCAATGAAAACAACTCCAATGGTTTAAGAGCTGTTGATGTGGAGAGTACATAATAAATGGGTACATTAAATATGTACATGTATGTATACATATATTAATCACTAAAACTCTGCGAACCGCCCAGAATTTCAATAAATTTTTTAATACCCATTTCAAGCAACTACAGAAAACGGGATTCTAATGCTTTGCAGAAACCTTAGCTAAATTAACTGCAATCTGCGCAACAATTCAGTTTGGAGAGCGTTCATAAGACCATAGTCATCATTCCCTGCAACCAGACAATGGTAGTATTGAGAGAATGCAAAAGTCACACATATAAAGCGGAGAAAGGAGACATGTCGCAAATACCTACTTAACAAAAATACCACCTTTTACTATAAGGAATAATGAAAGCAACAAAAATACCACCTTCTACTATAAGGAATGATGAAAGCGTTTAATTCTCTTTTTTGCCTTACGTTAGAGCCGTAATCTCTTATCTCACTGAAAATGGGTTATTGAACTTTACACTTTTAACGGGTTTTCCCACACCTGAGGTAACAAAGTTTTGGTGAGGACAACCACATATGCACATCACTCGAACGACCGCTGCAACAATCGTAATTTACCAACCGACGATATAAAAACTGTTGAATCGAATCACAAAATGCAAAAAACAACTCGGTGACGGTTCACTAAATGAACAACGTAAGTTTATCGAACCATTCAAATAAGACTAACTACTCATAATACAAAAACGACAATTACCACCCGTCTGAAAACACGAGTTAAGTTGTCAACGCTAACAACAAAACAACACAGCCCACAGTCGCGTAACATTACGTTTAATCAATACTTCTGCGTCAACATCACGGCTGCATACTCGTATCGATTTTGCGTGCACAACTCTAGATCATCCACCCCTCCCCATGCATCATTGTCCCATCCAATGTTGCCTTTGAAATTTATAACATAAGTACGAGCAGAAGAAGGTTAATTTATGTAACAACGCACGATTGCAGTACAGCCAAAAAGGGAACAAATTCACAGCAGACTTATATCGGAATAATCAAATCCATGTTCAAACATTAAAATGTTTGAAGTCTTAACTATACTACATGCGACACTATTCCAAATACGAGTTAACGCGAACAGAGGACTGCAAATGACACCACTTATGGAGAACACTGTGCTTATAAACCGCATCTATGGGTTCTTCGCTTGTGCTCCTCAGGGGGCGAAAAGATCCCTCTTTGAAGGGTAGGTCAAGAAGAGCCGCCCAGTTTTTTATAGAACAAAATAAGACCAAACAAATTTCACCTCACAGTACTCTAAATTTTCAATATCGAAAAATTCTAGATCAGTATAAATATAAACACAAATGCAAGCAAAGAAATCAATGAGCAAGTATGTCTCCCTTCTTTGTACCTCCGTCTCCCTAACAATGGCATAGAAAAAGTCCCCCTCCTCTCTCCTTCTTTCATATCCCCCTCACATACCATTTTCGACACCTAGTGTATTGTTTGTCGCCTGATGATGCCCTATGACTGTGGCAGCGCTTTTTCGTGCGAATGCTTCCTAATAACAGCTTCCATATTTTTATTGAACGTATAATACAATAAGAACAAGAAAATATGCCTAACTATAGCTTTGAAGCACAGCTATTTGATCTGTTTGCGCAAACCGTAGACAAGGTGTGCGCAATACTGCTGCAGCAAGCACTGTGTACACTGACTAGTACTTCCGTAATACAATCTCCCGGAAAGCATATTTAAACCACATAAACTGGCGACTCGAAGAGCACATCCTCATCTTCCGGTATTTCCAACACATTAGCTCCTTCGCCCTCCAAATCTGCCACAGACACATATCTATCGAACTTATTCCCTATAATTAACCACCAGTGCCTCATTGTATTCAACAATTTTGAACAGCGGAAGAAGCAGCTGACAGAAATATAAAAAATTGTGGACAAAGAAATAAACCTTTTATTGCTAGCAAATAAAAATTCGCATTTCAGGCCAATTATCTATACAGTTTATGCTGAACTCACAAAGCACGATTTACCTACACAATGACAATAACTTCTGCAGGTTGCTTGTAGATCGACGGAAATTCGCATGCACATCATCGAAATTATACCTGCCGAGAATTCGTTCAGCCCTCGGGCAAAGAGGGAAAGGAGCATAATCTACACAGTACCACTAAACTTTACTGCAATTTTGTTAAAAGGTATTGTCAGTCTCTGTCTTCACTTTGAACTTTTCGTAATCCCCACGAAATGTGCTCCTTCATGCATAACTCGAAAACATTCATACTATTTAGATGTTCTTTATGCATAAATGGGCATTATCTGTTATACCTCCCCTTTCGTATGTGCATCTCTAATAAGCACAACAGTTTTATATGAAAACCAGCACAACGAAACGGTGTCTATACGCTTTCTCCACTAATCGACTATAAGCTTCGTCACTTAAGCAGTTCCATGGCCAGCATCGAAAACTTGGACATAAGCGCCGTACACGTGTATTAGGAAGCGCAAGAACTGCATAATACTCAGCAGGATAAAATACTTGACTTTCGTTAGCAGTTTTGCAGAACCTATGTAATAACATGTTATTATGGCTACAGCATGCGACTCTTTCGACAGAGTCGTACTTCTAATTTTTACATATCTGTGGAGAGCTTGTTGCGGCATCTAGATCCCAACATGAAATCAAACTCCGATTTAAACAATTCGAAAAATTAGCGTCCCTTATATGGAAAAGTGCTGATAGTATCATCCTCAAATAAATAGGCTGTAAAGGTTAACAGAATCAGATAACAGCTCACCTTACGGGTAGCAATTCCTTCGATGGATCCTTCCACATCTGTGGCATCAAAACGCCACTCTTCTCGGCTTCCTTTGGAAGGACGATCACCGTGAAATAGAAGTCGTTGAATCCTGCAAATCATTTCATGTATTAAAGCTATTTAGATCCATCAGAATTCACGCATTGCGAACGCACATATCTGCAAACACAGTGTACTCTCGGAACAACCTCGCAACATGAAATTAACAAAGTTTTCGACGATGATCCTACACATCAATGCGCATACACCACAAAATAAGCACACCTACATTTATGTATTTGTGAGGATACAGCAGAAGGGGTGGGTAAGAAATGGGGCAAAGGCGCAGGTTTCCTTCCAGTACTTTTGCCTGCCTCTATTTCAGAAGGATTTACTCGAGGTAACAAAATAACGGTAAAAGTTTAGTGCAATTTAACATTTCCAAAGCATAACTCTTAAATAAGAAAGATAGATGTCGGCTCACATCAAACAAGAAAAATCAACGGTGAAAATTGTTAGACAGCATGCACTCGCAATCATATTAAAGAATAAAAACCGATCAAGTTCATTCCTTTTAACGCACAAATATAACTGAACCAGCAGAATGGTTTCTGTTTCTTGATAATCTGCTTTATTATTTAAGAAGGAAGAACAGCCAGATGCATCCTTCTCTCCTTTCGCCAATTTATGTTACAAACAACTGTGAAAGCCTCGTTTCGCACTAAACGACACACAGAAGACCCATATACCATAAGCGCCTAGCCTATCGATTGAAAAAAGCAACCGACCGCGCGCTCGCACTGCTAAGAACTAGCGTGCTGCCCTTCGAAGAATAGACGCGAAAAAATTTTAAAAGAAAGGAAACTAAAACCACAGCAAAGGGTGAAAAATCGAATACTAAAAAAACTGAAAAGGCGAGAACTAAAACTGAAGCAAAAACTAATTAAAAAGTAAAAAACTGAAGGTGTAACTGAGACCAGAACTGATACAGAAGCTAAAGCTTAAACAAAACAAAAACTAGGACTAAAACACCAAAACGCAACAGAGTAAAAGTAAAATAAAAACTGAAAAGAAAACTAGAACTAAAAGTAAAATAAAAACTATAACTCATATTAAATGTAACCTAAAACTAAAGAAAGAACTAAAAAAACTGAAAATGAAAGTGAAACAGAAGCTAAAATCAAAACTAAATTAAAAACTAAAATTAAAAAAACTAGAACGAAAGCTAAAACTGGAACCTGAACTGAAAAAACGAAACTAGGACTTAAAAAATTAAAACAAAAAGATCAACTAAAAATAAAACGAAGATTAAAACTAGAGAGAAAAGCTAGACGAAAACACGAAAATTTAAAACTGAAACAAAACCTGAAAAACTAAGGAAAAACTAAGACTAAAAAATAAACTAAAAAAACTAAAAGCAAACAAAACTAAAACTAACAGTGAAACTAAAAGAAAAGATGAAATTAAAAGAAAAACTGAAACTAAAAAAAAACCTCAGCACACCTACATTTACGTATTTGTAAGGACACAGCAGAGGGTGGGTGAGGAATGAGGCAAAGGAGGATGGGAAGGGATTCGGGCGCAGTTTTCCCTCCAGTACTTTTGGCACTCTCTATATCAGAAGGATTTACTCGAGGTAACAGATAACGATAAAAGTTTAGTGCAACTTAACATTTCCAACGCATAACTTTTAGATAAGACAGATCGATGTCGGTTCATATAAAACAAGAAAAATCAAGGGTGAGTATTGTTAGACAGCATGCGCCCACAATCATATTAAAGTAAATTACAACGAGAAAAGAAGCCGATCAAGTTCATTCCTTTCAACGCACAAATATAACTGAACCTGCAGGATGGTTTCTGCCTCTTGATAGTCTGCTTTATTCCTTACGAAGGAAGAACAGCCAGATGCACCCTTCTCCCCCTTCGCCAATTTATATTACAAACTTCTGTGAAATATCCTGCACTACAAAAAAAAATAACGATCACACCATCTCGTAGTCTTCGTTAAAATGGTGGATGGGAAGAGGAGGAAAGAACTGAAGGATGGACGAAAGATTACAAAGTAATAGAGGTGGACAAGTATCAAAAGAACTTGATAAAATATCAGACAAAGAGAATAGCTCCCCGCATGTCTAATCTAAAAGAAAATATCGACGATGACCGCCCATGACCATAACGCGGGCCACAGCTCTTCAGAGATAAACAGCACGGAGAATTCAGAAGAAACACTTCCACAACTCGATCACCGATGAAGCGTGCCGTCTCGAGAATGAAGGAAGCGCCGTCGCATACAGCAATATATAGCACTCAGCACTATCGCGCATATCAAATCGTTGCCTCCAGTTAAAAATCAATCAAAACACTGCATTTTCTTCCATTTTTTGATCTTATTTTATTCTATGACTATATTTTTGAGCCATTATTTGATCGTCGATATCAACCCAGCCGCGTGAAGAGTGGTACCACAAGCGAATGCGCAGAGCAAGACGCGCAACAATGGTCGCGCATATCAAATCGTTGCCTCCAGTTAAAAATCAATCAAAAGACTGCGCTTTCTTCCATTTTTTGATCTTATTTTGTTCTATGACTATATTTTTGCGCCATTACTTGATCGCCGATATAAACACAGCCGCATGAAGAGTGGTATCGCTAGCGAATGCGCAGAGTAAGACCGGCAACAATCATCGCGCATATCAAATCGTTGTCTCCAGCAAAAAATCTACCAAAACACTCTTACGTGGCAGCACTCTGAAGTTCACCTAAATGAATGTTTGCAAATAAGTGCTAATGCGATTTGAATACATAAAAGTTCATACGCAGGCATGTATTGATCCTAAAGACCTACTTTCTTCGTAGGAATACTTGTTCTGTATTTCCCCTTCTCTCCTTAATTAAAATAAAAAATATCCCTGGTATGAGCACATGTCAAGCAAACAGCACTCAAGTTAAAATACCTTACCTCCCCTTCCACTCCTCCTGTAGTAAGTGCATATTCCGAGATGAACCGTTCGTTATCGTCAATCTTCGTTGCACCTATTCCGCTACGAAAGCCTATAAAAAAATTAGTGCGCATTTCGCCTCCTCCACTTAGCTAGCCTCCAGCCTCGGGTGTAGGACAACGACGCTCTCTCCAACAAGCGAGAGTTGTTCCTTCCCGGGTTGGAAGCCTGGTACCTTTGTAGCATGGTTGAACCTGCTGAGGCATACGCCCCGCTACCATAGCTACCAGGCGGCCAGTGTCACCGCTGCGCCACGATGAGGCGAGGAGGTAGGACTTTGCAGCGGTCATCTCACATCACTATATATTGACTTCTCCCAACCCCCTTGTATGTCACAATATCATCGTCATATCACCAGTCAGCATCCAAATTCTGACAATCGTTCATTGCTCTTGGATATTTTATCAGAAGAAACAAACACTGATTTATGTAAGCAGTTTGAAATACAAAATTCTAAAATGAATCTATTAACTTTACACCGGAGAAATAAAATAATGCATTTCGGAAATCTCACATCGCTATTACAATTAAGCACTTGCAACTGAGAAAGGCTGAAAAAGTGATACTTTGCTATTATAAATACAAAAAGTATAAAATACTAAAACAAAAATAACTGAATAATTGATAATGATAATGCAGTAACACTTTCTGCCTATCTCAGATAACTGTACTCGATGAAACTTTTACCAAATCGATTAGAAACTCATCGAGTTGCAACCATCCAAAAATAACAAATATTTGCAGGATCCCCTTTGTTGCTAAAATACCTAACGATGAGGACTGCTTCTTCAGAGAACGAATAAATATCAACCTGTACCCATAGACGATACACCACTCGAAGTAGATCCATGACTTTCCACTGTTGTTGAAGAATATACTCCTGCTGAACTTGATGGAGGATGAATAATGATGGTTCAGTGAGTACCACGGATTCTGAAAGTTCATTATGTGTCACTGAAAGCGCCATATCGAGAATGCGTTCATGTAAACGCATTCAGAGCACTAAAACTCCAGTCTACATCTATCAGACTCATACATCATGGTATGTGATATATTATTGATGGCAATCCGTCTATGCGATGAAATTGATGAAAAAGGAGTGGAAGTGGGAGAAGGGGGAGAGGAGAGGAGGGAAGAAGGGGAGAAAGGAGAGAACGGGAAGCAAAGACAGAAACCATTCTCCTTACTCAGGTGGAAACTAATGTATCGGTTAATAAACAAGCAATCGTTTCTCCTTTTCTTTCAACACGCAATTTACTGAATAAAAACAACAGAAATGGACTTTTTTTTTCAAATCATCTTTCTTCAACATTTAAACAAGAGGAATGCGAAATATACATGAATTATGATGAGAATATTTAATAATATCTACAATAACAGCATCTTAACATGAAGAGAAATCAAAATTTACTTCTTTATTTTAATTCCCTACAAAAAAACATAATTAATATTGTCAGAGCAATAAAAATAATAAATAATAGAACGAACTCCCAAACTAAAATATAAAAATGGAGCCGAAACTAACGATATGAGTATCACCAACTATCTTTGAAAAATACAATCTAAACAAAAAGTGAAATTAAAAAAATAATAAAAACTAACTTATTAGAAGTGCGCATAAGATATATATATATATATATATATATATATATATATATATACATATATACGTAATTTTTTTACATGTTATGAATAAATTGAATAAAATGAAGTAAACTTTAAGAAATAACAAAAGAAAACAAAAGAAATAAAATAAATGAGACAAGCAATATAAGATGAGATAAGTAAAATAAAATGAAATAAATAAGACAAAAGAAGGAAGACAAATGTATAAAATAAAATAAATGAAGTAAATTGGAGAAAAAAAACAAAATATAGTAAGCAAAATAAATAAAATATGGTAAGTAAAATGAATAAAGTAAAATAAGTAAAATAAAAAAATAAAATAAAGTGGATAAAATGGGGTAAATAAAATAGACAAAATAAAACAAATAAAATAATACAAATGAAATAAAATAGATAAAATATAATGAACAAAATGAAAAAGGATAAAATAAATTAAATAAAGAAGTCAAATAAATAAAATGAGATAAATAAAGTAAATGAAATAAAATGAATAAAACATAAGTAGCAAAATAAAAAAAAATAAAATGAATCAGTTAAATTAAATGGAATAAATAAGATAAAACGAGTGAAAAAAAATTAAATAGATAAAATAAGACGAATGAAATAAATAAAATAAAATGAATGAAGTCAGTAAAATAAAATGGGTGAAACAAATAAAATAAAATAAATAAAATAAAGGAAATAAAATGAAATAAAAAAGTTTAAATCGCTAAACTAAAACAAATGGAATTAAATAAACAAAATAAAATACATAAAATAAAACATAAGAAACAAAAAAATTGAATAAAATAAATAAACAAGGATAAGTAGAATAAATAGAATAAAAATAAAATAAAACGAATAAATTGAATTAAATGAAATACAAAAATAAATAAAACGAAATAAACAAAACAATAAAAAGGATAAATAAAATAAATGAAGTAAAACAAATGAATTGAACAAAACAACTAAACCAAAACAAATAAAACAAAAAAGAGAAGAAAATAAATAAAATAAATGAAATGAGATAACTAAAATAAATATGATGAAATAAATAAAAGAATAAAAATCCTTTCGTTCACCGTAACGTTTTTTTAAAAACTGGCCTTTTTCCAATAACTAAAACCGAGCCTTTCGTCTTACAGCGCTTTTTGCTTACGGTAATGTTTTTTTAAAAAGTGAGTTCTCTAAAATATTTCAAACGTGCCTTCATTCTTAGAACGCTTCTTTTCTACCGCAGCGTTTTTAAAACCTGGCCCTTTTCCAATATTGGAAGTGAAATAAAAGAAATTAAATGAGATAAAAGAAATTAAACAAACGGAATAAAATAAATCAAATGAAACAAGTAAAACAAGCAAGGCAATATAAACAGGAAGAATTAATCAAGTAAAACAAATAAAATAAAATAAGATAAACAGAATAAAATATATAAAAGAATGGATGAAATGAGATAAATTCAAAAAAGTAAACAAAACAAATAAAATAAAAGAGATAAATAATACAAGATAAATTAAGCACAATAAAATAAATAAATAAAGTAAAATGAAAGAAATAAGACAAAAGAAGCAGGAAAATGTACAAAATAAAATAAATTAAATAGAACTAATAGATTAAATAAACGAAATAAAATAAACAAAACAAAATAACTAAGTCAAAATATATGAAGTGAACAAAGTCAAAAGATAAAATAAAATAAGTGAAATTGAATAAATAATACTAATAAGGTGAAACAAACAAAATACAGAAAATAAAATCGAACAATTAAAATAAAATAAATAAAACAAATAACATAAAATAAATGATATAAGATAAATAAACCAAAATAAATCAAATAAAATGAAAAAAATAAAATAAAATAAAGCAAATAATATAAAACGAAGAACAAAAATTAATAAAATAGAGCAAATTGTATAAAACCAATAAAGTAAAAAGATGAAATAAATGAGGTAAAACGATTCAAATGAATAAAATAAAACAAAGAAAAGTAAAACAAATAAGATAAAATGAATAAAATGAAAAGTATGAAATCAATAGAATGAAATAAATATTACATATATATGTAGCGTATACATGGAAGGAGAGCACAAGTGGAAGGCGTGGGTTCCAACCATAGTAGCTGCAACTGCGACTAACATTTGTACCCTTAATTAGCGACGGAGGGAGAATGTCACCTCATAAACGACCTAAATTTCTGACTCCTGCATGTCAGACAATTATTGATGAGGATCTTTGCGGTGAACCAAACCTCACCATTCACTGGAAGTAGTTCCTGTAGGAAATAGTTGTTACGTTATACGCGATTTTCGTGTGAACCCATATGAGCGATCCTATCCAAAATATTTTCCACGGTAAAGATAATGATTTCTTGCGCTGTTCTGTATTTGTTTTATTCAACAGCACGACCCAACAAAACGTTGCAAACCCACTCTATCGGTTACCTCGGCAGCAAGAGCACTTCAATTCTACTACTCTTATAAATGCAAGGAATTCAATGTTCGTCCCAAAGTTTTCACCAGAGCAGCAAAAAAAAATTCGAATATAATTAAGGTGCGCATGACGTAGTCTTTTTCAACTAAAGCATCAATGGAAATGAAGAAATCCCTTCCCAGCTGTTAACAAACGCGATTTTTCAAAGGAAAATTGGAAATAGTATAAAAAGAAAAACTCTTACCAGCTTCGTTGATCGCGTCGCACCTCGCTCCGTCCTGCCGGATGCCTGAAATTATAACAAGAGGCCGAAACGGACATGAAAAATCAGATACAGCCACAAAATTATAAAACGATGACAGTGGAAATGTACATGCATACGCATATACATATACGTATATATATATATATATATATATATATATATATATATATATATATATATATATATATATATATATATATATAAATTAAAACGTGCAAAATAAAAAAAAGGGAAGTCGATGGCCGATAAGCGCCGTATGCATTTCGCAATACGAGCACCCGACGTCCAGCGCGAGAGAGCATCTAATATAAAGAGGTCAGAGGCTGCGCGAGGAAATACAAAACATTGCTAGCAAGGCGCGCATACACACTCAACACACCAGCAGCGCCTCGTTTCGCAATAAACGACACACAGAAGACCCACATACCAGAAAGGCCCTAGCCTATCGATTGAAAAAAAGGGACCGACGAGACGCTTGCACCGCAAGCAATTAGCGTGCGGCCCTTCAAAAAATATACGCAGGAAACCTTTAAAAAAGGAAACTAAAACCGTAGCAAAAGCTAAAAAATCAGGAACTAAGGAAATTGAAAAAACCAAAACTAAAAAAAACCTAAAAAAAACTAAAACTGAAACAAAAAATAATTAAAAACTAAAAAACTGAGGCTGAAAGTAAAATTAAAACTGACACTAAAAACTAAAGCTTAAACGGAACGAAAACTAAAACTGTAACAAAAACTAAGAAACTAAAAAAGTAAAAAATAAAACTAAAACACTTATAGTAAAACTAAGATAAAAACTGAAAAAAAAATTAGAATTGAACGTAAAAGAAAAACTGTAGCTGAAGTTAAATATGAACTAGAACTGAAGGAAAAACTGAAAAAAATTAAACTAAAAAAATTTAAAAAACTACAACAAATACTAAAAATAGAACTTGAACTAAAACCAAAACGAAAGCAAGAACTAAAAGAAAAATTGAAACTAAAAGAAAAACTAAAGCAGTGAAAGTAAAACTAAACAAAAAATTAAACTAAAGGAAAGACTAAAACACAAACTGAAAGAAAAACTTAGTGTTGATATGCAAATAGGTAAGCTGCCAGAAATATAGGTAGATGTGTTAATATCACTTATATAGGTAACCCCTTTATCCTTCCTTTTCTTTCATCGTTGCGATGGTTGCAATAAGCTTTTTGTAATTAGGATTTTTGTGTGATCGATCACATAATCAACGGATTTGCTAACTTTCAGCAAAGAATGGCGGCTAAAACCATTTCAGTCAATTCGATTAGAATTGGTTCACCTGATTTACCTGTGGTATACTCTTGTCAGGCTTACATTTTTGTAAAAGTAAGTAGTTAAATTGTTGCTACAAACAGTCGCTGACATGAGTAACATGAGATTGCTCATCTGTGGATTAAACACCATTTCCGGCTCCTTTCGCCATTTTCGGCTTCTCAATGAGCGAAATGAGTCGAAGGGATATTTCTTGAAATACAAGACATTTGAAGAAACATTACAAATGTCAGTTTGCATGATTTGAGCATCCACCTGGCAAAATAAGACGAATGAAAAGAACAGTTGTAAAGAGAAAATAAAATAACTGAACCGGGAATGCTTGCATTTGAAGTAAGTGTACGATGAATCCACTTTCGTTAATGATTTTTGTTGCCTAATAAAAAGTGGAACCACTAAAATTCCACCCATTTTTTATACGCTATTCGATATGCGGGTTTTTTGCAGGCTACAGTAAATCGTAAAGTAATATTACGGTGGTGGGTGATCCTTTTTATATCGGGGAGATGAAGAGAGGAACTTTCAGAAGTGCTGCGATCAATTCGCTAAGACCCCTAGCCGCCCGCTACCGGCCTTTCGCAAATGTGGGTTTTAGTTCAAGTTTTCGTTTCGATTTTAGTTCAAGTTCTAGTTT
Organism: Baylisascaris schroederi; assembly: GCA_006503575.1. Classification (NCBI taxonomy): domain Eukaryota; kingdom Metazoa; phylum Nematoda; class Chromadorea; order Rhabditida; family Ascarididae; genus Baylisascaris; species Baylisascaris schroederi. Next base: position 372,392 of record QEWY01000235.1, read on the forward strand.
TAGTTTTTGTTCTTGATTTTTCACTTTTATTAGTTTCATTTTACTTTAGTTTTCGTTTTAGTTTCTCCTTTATTTCTAGCTTATATTTTCTTTCAGCTACAGTTCCTCCTTTACTTTTAATTCTAGTTTTCTTTTCAGTTTTTATTTTAGTTTTACTAATATGGTTTTAGTTTTAGTTTTTGTTTTATTAGTTTTTTTAAAAATTTTTCTTACAGTTTTAGTTTTCGTTTCGTTTAAGCTTTAGTTTTTGCTTCAGTTTTAGTTTTTTTTGGGTTTTATTTTAGCTCTTGTTTTTTCAGTTTTCTTAGTTTTTCATCTTTCAGCTTTTGTTGTGGTTTTAGTTTTCTTTTTTAAACCTTTTCTGCGTCTATTTTTTGAAGGACCGCACGCTAATTGCTAGCGGTACAAGCGTGTCGTCGGTCCCTTTTTTCAATCGATAGGCTAGGGCCTCTCTGGTATGTGGGTCTTATGTGTGTCGTTTATTGCGAAACGAGGCGCTGCCGGCGTGTCGAATGCGTATGCGCGCCTTGCTAGCAATGTTTTGTATTTCCTCGCTCAGCCTCTGACCTCTTCATATTAGACGCTCTCTCACGCTGGATGTGGGGTGCTCGTATTGCGAAATGCACACGGCGCTTATTGGCATTCGACTTCTCTTTTTTTTTATTTGGCACGTTTCAATTTATATATATGTATATATATACATATATATAAATTGAAACGTGCCAAATAAAAAAAAAGAGAAGTCGAATGCCAATAAGCGCCGTGTGCATTTCGCAATACGAGCACCCCACATCCAGCGTGAGAGAGCGTCTAATATGAAGAGGTCAGAGGCTGAGCGAGGAAATACAAAACATTGCTAGCAAGGCGCGCATACGCATTCGACACGCCGGCAGCGCCTCGTTTCGCAATAAACGACACACATAAGACCCACATACCAGAGAGGCCCTAGCCTATCGATTGAAAAAAGGGACCGACGACACGCTTGTACCGCTAGCAATTAGCGTGCGGTCCTTCAAAAAATAGACGCAGAAAAGGTTTAAAAAAAGAAAACTAAAACCGCAACAAAAGCTGAAAAATCAAAAACTTAGAAAACTGAGAAAACAAGAACTAAAATAAACCCTAAAAAAACTAAAAGTGAAACAAAAACTAAAGCTTAAACGAAACGAAAACTAAAATTGTAAGAAAAACTAAAAAAAAACTAATAAAAGTAAAACCCTTATAGTAAAAGTAAAACAAAAACTGAAAAGGAAACTAGAATTAAAAGTAAAAGAAAAACTGTAGCTGAAAGTGAGTATAAACTAGAACTAAAGAAAAAACTAAAAAAATAAAACTAGAAGAAAAACAGAAACTAAAATCAAAACTAAAGTAAAATAAAATTAAAAAGTGAAAAAACAAGAACAAAATGCAAAACTAGAACTTGAACTAAAACCCACATTTGCGAAAGGCCGGTAGCGGGCGGCTAGGGGTCTTAGCGAATTGATCGCAGCACTTCTGAAAGTTCCTCTCTTCATCTCCCCGATATAAAAAGGATCACCCACCACCGTAATATTACTTTACGATTTACTGTAGCCTGCAAAAAACCCGCATATCGAATAGCGTATAAAAAATGGGTGGAATTTTAGTGGTTCCACTTTTTATTAGACAACAAAAATCATTGATGAACGTGAATTACCTCATCGTTTCACTTACTTCAAATGGAAACGTTTCCGGCTCAGTTATTTTATTTCCCCTTCAAAAATGTTCTTTTCGTTCGTCTTATCTTGCCACGTGTACACTGAAGTCACGCAAACTGACATTTGTAATGTTTCTTCAAATATCTTATATTTCAAGGAATATCCCTTCGACTCGTTTCGCTCATTGGGGAGAGGAAAATGGCGAAAGGAGCCAGGAGTGATGTTTAATCCATAGATGGGCAATCTCATGTTACTCATGTCAACAACTGTTTATAGCAACAAAACACAACGATCCCTTTTAAACCACCTGAACGATCCAGTAAACCGACATCAACCTACACCTCACTTACTAGTCCAACATACAGTAATCCCTAAAGAACATATCTACCTTCTGCTTCGATTTACTTCTTACATTTATATTTTTCAGTTGCACAAATATATTCCCATGAAGGCTGCAACTTAAAAGTATCCTAAATACAGCATTTTCAGCGAGGCAGATTCACGTAAGTCAACAATGGTGCCAACTACGAACGGGTGGAGCCGAATCAGGTGCCCTTTAAGCGAAAATGCCTGAACCAACAACACAGACATGCAAACCCATGCACTCAATCCTCACCTACTGAGAACAATCAACTCGATTCAACAGAAATAAAAAGAAATAATTCCGAGACACAATGATATACGTAAGAAACAAAGAAAAAACCTTGAAAAAAATAGAACTAAGCCGAACGAGTGATATACCGCTGCAAGAGCCAAAGCGTTTCGTGCAAATGAAAACAACGGTATCACTTGGGTGGGGCCACTTGCCTTCTAATACCTAACGAAACTAGGCGAGCAGGATTATTGCAACTTTATGGATGTTGAATAATAAAGCGATATATCTGTCACATGACTGGAGAACTAAGAACCTTACAAGCGGTCGAAAGTACGGATAAGCGTTTTCCTTACGACATCTTAGAACCCATTTCCCAATATCAAAAAACTAGCAGAGATCTCTGCCCAAGTTTCGGACCCCTTAGACCTCTATGCGCTTTTTATCCGTTTCCGGTGCGTAACAACTTTTCCTGCAGGAACTACTTCCAGTGAAGATTGAGGGTTGGTTCACCGCAGAGATCCCTATCAATAATTGTCTGGCATGCAGTAGTCACAAATTTAGGTCGTTTATGAGGTGAAGTTCTCCCGTCGAAGCTAATTAAGGGTACAAATGTTAGTCGCAGGTTGCAACTACCACAGTTGCAACCCACGCCTTCCACCTCTACTCTCATTCCATGTATACGCTACATATATATATGTATATTTATGTATATATGAACATATGAACATATATATATATATATATATATATATATATATATATATATATATATGTGTGTGCATATTTTAATAACTGTAGTGGGAAGGATATGCTATCAACTACTGTTTACAGACTTTGATATCGGGGAATTGGAGGAAATGGCAACGTATCGGGCTGGCGGCATGGAAGGCGCGTTTCATCGCAGCAAAGATAAGTTATTGTTTCTACGATCATTTTATGTCTTAAACAGTAGTAGTTTGTTCATTTCCATGTTTTATTCCCCTCAAAAAAGAGGTTAAGGAAGGTATGGGAAATTGAGTGTGCTCATCTGTACAGCAAGCATATAGACCTCTCACTATGTCGTATCCTGCATATATGCTAGCTAATGATTCATATTCGATTCTGATATGCATAGAGGGGGAGGATAGAATAGGAACAAAACAGCTTGTTCAGATTCTTTTTATGGAAATTGTGAACAGAACGGAAATAAAATGTATTCTTTTTTCAGTATTCAAATTAAGTTCTCAGATAATAGGGTGAACTAAATATTGGTACCATCTTCCCGATGTTTACTACAAAGAGCATTTTATTGCGCTTTAATCACCCAAATTGTGCAAGGAATGAAAAGTGGGTCGCAAAAAAGAATGAAAGAAATTCCATTTGTTTTTATTTAAAGAAAATGTTATACAAATTTGTCTTCAGGATCATTGGATAACTAAATATGTCAATGTAATTATTGGTTTTATGCTTTCAATTTTTGATGCAGAGAAGTGCAGACAAGAAGCCGAGTCGGCCACTCGACGTCGCGGAGAGCGTACATCATTGGCCAGAATGAAATTGGTGTATTCGGGAGGAAGCGAAAAACGTAGCGACCGCCTCCATGGTTGTGCATATTGCGACATTCTTTCATGCGGCCGATGCCCAGCTATTAAACGATTCGTCGGGTACGCAGGCGCAGGTATCCTCTTCGTTGATTTCCTCTTTCCTTCGCTTTTTTGCCCACTTCACTCCCATCATCCTCTAGTTGAAGAAATACTCAAAGTCGTTGTTCTAAATGCCAATAGTAACTGGTATCGCCGCGTCACCACATGTGCCACTGTTTTCGTTCAAACAGTTTGTTCAAACTCTATATTCGGGTCATATTTCCCTCGAAGTTCTTGTGGATTCGCATATCGTTTCATGAATTACCTGCGATACATGGAAATGCTCTTAACAGTTTGTGAGGTCTAGTTAGCTTTTATTATTTCTTTCTACTTATTTCTTCTCATTTTCTTTGCGTGAAATGCGTCTTTAATAATTGGAATGCTGAATGGCTTTGACAGGCCCCAAGTTTGTACAATTACCCCACCGGTGGAAAAGGGACGTGTAGGTGGAGAGGGAGGACATCTCATACATGGTTGGAAGGAGCGGAAAATTCACTTGTCGGGTAGTTGAAGGAGAGTGAGGTGTAAATTCGTTGGCGCCTTAGCAATTCAGCTATCTTTTTTTGTGTTCAGTTTAGTGAAGATGTATTCCCGGATGCTGACTTTGGCGTAGGGATGCCAAAAATATTGAACGGCCGATTGGCGTATGTCGACCTCAGAAATGAACTGTGGAAGTTATGATCAAATAACAGCGATATCTTTGCCATTGTGACAAAAGAAAGAAAAATATTAGTGCATGACAGCGCGGCGAAATGTTCCTCTTTTATCGTTGTAATATGTGTTATTTTCGTTTCGGGTGCACTCAGAAATTGGAGCGCAAAAAGTTTCTCTTTGAGAGTGGAATGTAGCTGGGCAATAGGTGAACAGTTTAGAGGGCGGTGGACGAGGGTCGGGAGGCACTTATCATCTTCAGTGGTGATGGATTTTGTGCATTCTGAACGAAAGTGTTGAAGGTCGAATGCCGCATCATCCAGGCCTGGACATCTCAAGCCAAACATTCAGCAATGTAACTGGATCCTCCAAAAAATGGTGCATTTCCAGGTGTGATGATGATATGATGCTGCACCAATTTCCATCTTCGGAGAATATTTTCACCCACATTCGATTGAACGTTCCGCAAGTTGCAGTTGGGATCTCTGATTGAGATAATATCCTTATACATATTGTAAAGCCCATTGAGAAGGGAACTATCATGTTATGGGTGTAAACTTCAGTGAAGTTTCGAGCGTTTGGAAAGTTGGGATTACCAGAGCGCCAGACAATAGGGGACAGGAGGGTGGGCGGAGACGCAGAGCACATTCGGATTGTAGAATACTTTTTCAATGCTGTTCCCCTTCAGCTTTTCTTAAGAGACAATAGTATTGCTTCTCTCTATGGCAACAATGCAGTAATAAGCTTTTATCGTGCATATGGGCATTTCTCCATGTCGTGGTCGGCACCTTCGCTGGCTTTCTGTTGATGAGACTCTATCTTATTGAGTACCCGTCGACGAATATACTGTCGAATGATGTGAAAGGAAACACATTTGTCGAGATGTGATTCTTGATCGAGTTGCAGTTTTACTATTCCAGTTTTGTTGTTGCTGTTGTAATATAAATCGAGCCAGCGATTGTATCGTACATTAGAATAGAAAGAGTGATTCAGTGCTTGTGCGCAGGGAAACAAGAACATTGCAGAGTTGAAGAGCCTTTTCGTTCTTTCTAAGAATATAGATGTTCATCTATATATATACAGCAGTTTCAATTCGGGAATCACGAAAGTTGCGATTATGAAATTCGGTGGGTGTTATCTACATTATGGAGCAAGTTGCTGAGACAGTGCTGCTCTTCTGAGTTCCACTCATGTCTCACGTAATGTCCTGAAGTGTTACCTCGAAAGGGGAGCTATTTTTTGAGTAAAATTCGCGTAGGCTGCGTTCCTGTGGAATACATGCGAGGCTGTGGAATAGTCTTACTTGGAATGGACAGTGCATGATACGCGCTTCTTGCCTACCACGGCTGCGCCGCTGCCGTTTATCGAACAGACTGCGATCAGCGCAGCTGTAGGAATAATAGTGGTCTACGGCGTACCGAGCTCGTTTTGACAAGCCGTTGGCGCACTCAAGAGGCAACATTTTCACCTGATAATTATAACACCCGAATATATTTCCCACTACCTCATCCACTTGCCGCAGGTAAATTCTATGTCGAATCCAGAGAAAATTTGATTACTCATTGGTGATATAGGTCTTTCTCTTAAGGATTATTCAGATGTTGATTTTTCTCATCTGAGTTTTTGTGCCGAAGTGGTAGGATATCTCATGGCAGATATGGTTTAGCAGATGCCGATCTTGTTTGGTTAAGGTAGGCTTTAGGTTCAGTGTTCATATACTCGCCGAGTACGTTATATGGGGGGACCCCAGCAAGTAAACATCTGCTTCAGGTTGGTTGGAAGTTTTTAGCATTTCCTCCTACCAGCAACAAGTCTTGCAAACGTTGCCATCCTGGTAGAAAGAAGCTTATTTAGGCTTCAATAGTACAGGGATGGTGAATATTTGCGATTGCGAAACGCCTTGCCGTATCACGTAAATCCCACATCCCACCCTTTCTCTTCCCTCTTCCATCTTACTTTGTTCCTTGTTGTCCCACCAAGCTTAACTGCGGGGAATGCTCCAAAGTCTCCATAAAGTTTCCCAAGATTATTTCTTTTCTCTTCTCACAACAACTGCTAAAATTAGCCCTCTTTCATACTTCAAAAGTAATTTTTTCTTCCCCTTAAAACTGCAATTTTATTCCATAGGGAAGCATATATCACCAATTCATTTGGCCACTGATCTCACATTTGAAGGTCTTAGGTACTCGATTGATTGCTTAATTTAGGTCGACCTTGAGAGAATCAACACCCTTATATTTATTCATTTTAATTTATGAGAGTAGAGTCAGCATTGGATATTGCAGAGGTTATTTGTCGCCTCTCAGTTTCCCTCGATGTTCGATAAGTGGGTTCCATCGCCGAGGATTTGTGCAGCTCGACTCAACGGATCTGGTTCGTCTGTTTCTCATTCGTCATACGCCGAAAGGGCTTAGAGGAAACATTTGCCTGTGGGTACCGGCTTCGAATTTTATTACTCCTCTTTTTGAAGAGGCGGTTGCGTTTTACCCTTTCTGCTTTGACCCCACAGCTTCTCTATACACTCAGCTCGGAGCTCAGTGTGAAGGGATACTTCATAGAATATTTCACAAGTAATGACAGAGAGACGGTAAAAGAATTCAGAAAGGGCTATGAGTGGTCAACCAGATCAAGAACTCTGGTCAGAGTTATCTAAATCATCCGAAAGGACAAAATCCGAGAGGCTTAAGCTGCTAGTACACATATTGCGAATGGGTGGGGAATAGCAAAGTTACCATAGAGGTTTTGTCCGTTGAGATAAGGCAGATTGGAACCGTGGCAGGACTGGGACAGGATTCAAGAGGCATGTATTGTCGAAAAAATTCTTCCAAAACAGTGTCGTAGATAATACAACCTGTTCAGCGAGAAGAGAGTAATGTTCATTAGGTTAGTCAGCGCAGATATAGCCAGTTGATTTGCTGGTTTTTGGTAGATAGAGGTGGGGAATATATACATTTGCGGGGCTTAGTAGTAGTAAGAACAGAAGGAAAATCTTTGACATGCGCAGCTCATATCTCATCTCATAAGGTTCTTAATAGAAATTTCCAGCATTTTATTCAAAAAATCTGAAAGAAAGAAAAAAGTTAGACGAATCCCTTCAGAAATGTTGCAAAATTTGATTCATACACGTGTAACTTCATTCTCTGTTAGGAAACACTTGAAACCTGCCATGGTGAAGAATGACTTTTGACCTGACGTTGAGACGAAATTGAAAAGCTCTCTATGGTCCTGACTTTTAATCGGAATTTGAGTTTCATATCGGCTGAAAATGAATTCTAGCCTCACTTTTTGTGGATTTTCTTCTTGGGCTCTCCTTCCTTCATTGTTTCGTCTTCCATCTTCTCCACGATATTTCTTTTTATATCCTGTGATCTTTGCAGCTCATCTCAATACGATTGTTCATGTTAGGATTTCTCGTTTTTTTGCAGGCGCAAAGAAGAACCAAAAGTGAAGAAAAAGTCAATGAGGAGAGAATTGAAATCGATTGTTTCCGAAGACATCTTATTGGATATGAAGAGGAACAAGTCTACCGGGGTTGGTTTCTCAGGATTTTCCCTACTTTTATCTCAATGCTTCCTATTTTTGCTCCGAGTCGTTAGGAATAATTTGTCGAGCTTATGCATGCTTGAGAATGGTAGGAGAAATGGTAATTGAGAAGATTGTATTCACGATTTGCCTCATTATCTTCATCGTTTTATTTTTTTCCCTCATTTTTCTTTTTCATCGGTCAATTTTTCAGTTATTCGTTTCAGATTCATGTTGCACCTACTGAAGTATATTGGAATCTAAGTAGGAAACATGACGAACTTAGGCAGATGGTTGTAGTTGCTGAATTTCTGATGAATTAGAAGCTAATAGCTTGTTATGTTTTGGTTCAATAAATAAGATGTGCGTATTGGATGTGCATATCATCGTCAAGTAAGGCTACAAATCCTTATGAGTGGGACATTTCGATGGAAGAGGAATCAGATTGCTATGAAATTTCACTCACTTTACGATTCACTTTTTACTAAAAATGTTCAGCATGACAAATTGTTATAAATAGTGCAAAAGAGCTTTGTGATATGCGTTGTATTGTGGCACCACCTTAAAGAGATGCCATGATACCTATTGAATGGTATCGTTTATTTTAAGATTTTTTCCATTATTTAAAATAATTGATGATTAATGCAGAAAACATAAGTAACGTCTGTTATCTTTTAAGAAGACTCATATCCATTAAGATTATTGGCGAAACTATTTGTGTATTTACTCTACTGCATGTTTTGAAGTTTATCCTCAATAAATGCGGCGATAAAAACAAAGGATCTGGCGAGTTAAAATTTCGATTAGCCATTCACCGCTGCACTCATTGGCTTTAGTGGTTGAAATCGGTGATGGGCAACTTTGGCCTTATTCGTTGTAATCACTAGGAAGTGGTTGACTTGTCTTTCGAACAAGGTGAGAAGAGAACTGTGGGAGGTATGCAAGCTGTGAATATCAAATATTCTCGAACAAAATTGCCATTTAGGTGTACATCACTATTTGAAAATATTCATCTTTTTCCCTAAATATTTTTGTTTTATTTGCTCCGCGGGCATGTATTCCACCTGATGGTCGTCGACTAAATAATTGAGGATTGTGTGAGCTGAGTCATTGCTAAATAATTACTGAATGTACTCAAAAGTAATCCGCTAGTAATGATGAAAACTCCATGTGAAATGCTAAGTATGTGAATATATCACAATTGGTCTCATTGTGGTTTTCGGTCAGATTTCTCTAACGTTTAATGAGGTATTTTGTTCGGTTATAAAGGAAGGATGCTGTATGATTGGTTAATTGACGATTAAGGAGGGAAGTTTTGGCTTAGTGTTCGTCGTTGTCGACATAGTGGTGCATAATGCCTTTTACCAAAAAGCAACTCTTGAAAGCAATGAGGAAATTGAAGATAATCAAATGAGCATTGGGCCCAGTGACTGCTGAAGATTTAGAGCCTAATAAACATAATTCACATCAATGCAATCTCTCCGCTAACAGTCAGTTTTTTGCAGTCATCTTTTGCAATATTCATTTTAAGTATTAATTTATTTTTGTAAAAGAAATGGTTGCGTTTTAGAGTTCTTTTTAATGAAGTAATAATTGCGCTGTTAATGCTTATTCTTATGTATGTGTCCGCTAGTTGAGTGTTAGTTTATTGAATAATGCTTTGATTTGTAAGACAGCATGCCTCATTGCCACGCTCAACAAGTCTCTTTTAACAAAATTTCAATGGAGCATTCGTTTCTCTACTGGCTTGATCAATCGCATCTTCAGATTCGCATGCGAACATCCACTTAAACCTTTCTTAGTTCCCATCATTTTAGGGCGGTCTTCGTTAGTTGTATAGTATTTAATTTTAGAAGGGAGGTGCTATATGTAATCTCCCTCATAATTCTGAACATAGATTAAATGGCGACTCCGAATGCGGAGTCGAATCTGTAACAATCATCTAATCCTCATTGCTCGATCGATCTACAAAGCCATCTTTTTTATATCCTCAATGCAGCACATCTAAGTGGCTTCGACGACTCATTTCATCATAGTTAACGTTTTTTCTTACTGAATTCATCCGAGTTTCATTGAGTTGATTTATTTTGGCGAATATTCTGAAGATCATCTCATGAAAGTTGTTCTCACTTTCAGTTTCTCATGTACTTCGCGAACTTCTCGCAACTACGACGTCAAATGGCAATTAATGGCAACCCATCAGCGAGCCTGCCTACTATGTGGTCGTACGACTCAACAGCCAGAAGTGGTTCTTTTTTGGCAGAGTGGTTAATCAATCGATGAACAGTTATGATGACTCGAAGGAAACGTGTCTTTCTGGTCTTCTATCATGTCCATTTGGCTCTCCAACTAATGCATAGTGGAACCCCACGGGCAAGATCCGTAGGCATAATTTAGTGGAGGAGGAAAGGGAGGGGGTTAGAGGATGGAAGGAGATGAGCAACATTTTTTCTTGCCATTCCTTATTGATTTAGTTTTTTTTCGCAGATCTTTTTTTGTATTGATTGATTTTGTGCATTATTTTCGTTTTATTTCTTTCTGTCTTTTTGCTTTATTTACCGAATGAATGTTTATCAGTGTGCAGTTAAGGGCATACGTTGGTGTTAGTAGAGTAGAGGAGTGTTGTTGAATGTGTGCCTCAAACCTTTCAAGAGTTTTTTTGTTGTTTATTATTGTTGTGTTTTATGAGTAATAAAAGTATTGTGCGCAAAAGTTTTTGTCGTTCCTCTTATTTACTGCCGTTATTTCGGCGTGATTTAAATACTATTTTATTTTCGCTTTTTTCTGTTTTATTTATTTATTTTGTTGCAGTGCTTTCTGTAGTGTCTGATCTAGCTATTATAAGCAAGGACGCATGCGATGGCGTTTTTAAGACACATTTCGATTTGAGCGTCGCAATTTATTAGATGAAACAGAGGGGATGGGGTTGCAAATATCATAGGCCATGGAAGAAGATTAAATACATTAAAGGAGCCAGCAGGTTAAGTCCGATCGGGAAGTAATGAGGAGGGAGGGGGGAGGAGAGTTGATGTGCTTTTTTTAATAGAAGAGGGAGGGGGGATGTTTGTCGATGTATTGTTTCTAATGAGTAACATTGAAATTTTAGAAAAGCATTAGGGATCAGTGTTCACTATCAAGTAGCTAGAAAGGTAATATAAGACAATATGGCATTAAAAATTGCTATTTAAACAGTGCAATAATATGTGTTTTGTATGAGTTGATTAAGGCATTATACGTAGATAGGTGTGTTTTTACATGAAGAGATGGTGATCATTGATTGTCGGATTAAATCTATAGGTAAAATTAGTGGATTATAGAAATACAATGTTGTGCAGTCAGTTCTTGAATCGCGTTGCCGCAAATGCAATGTGATAGCTTTTCGATTTATTATTCTTAGAACGGAGAGGACTATTGACTGAGGTCTACCTCCATTAATATCCGAGATGTTGTATCAACGTTAGCGATCGTTCTTTGTGTAATTTGTGGGTCAAGGAAGATGAATAGGTGGGGATTGCTTGGCTGGATTTACATTTCCCTGTGACGATTATGCTAAACACAGCTAATAGTGATTCTTTAATCTTTTGCCTAACATAATACATAATAGGAACGAATGTAGAATGAAAACCTACTATATTTTAGGGTTTATAAGACGTGAAAATGGAAGAGAATGAAAATATGTGGATGGAAAAGGATAACATTACATCTGGAGGCACGTTGGAAAGACGTGAAAACGGAAGAGGGGACCAATGGTAGACCAACATCGAACGGACCAATGATAAGTGATTTTGCCTATATTTTTTTTTTAAATTTTCATTTTTAGCACAATAGTTTTCATCGTTTCCGTTGATTCATAACATATTTAAAGATTGTTTTGTTGATTTATCAGTGAGTGTAAAATGGTGGCCTTGAATTGTTAAATTTGTTGGCTTCTTTTGCACTCAGTTAATGCAACTGAAGTGAAAATTTGTAAGGGGTGAGATTGGAACAAACATAGGATGTGCCCGGGTTGTTCTTTCCGACTGAAAACTCATAGCAGGAGAGTTGCATTTAAAAGGAATTTTAAGAGTAAAATTGTTGTGATTGAGTTTTTGTCGTGAATGCTGAAATTATACGAAGGAGTGGATAATCCCGATTATGATTGTGTAATTTCAGGTCCTCCATCCCCTTCCCCTCCCACCAGCCTCCCCTACCATCCAAATTGGAAGGTACTTTTACTGGAAGGTAACGGTTTTTAATATATTAATGACATTTTGAGTTTTTTTGACTTTTCACAGAGCAGGATTTTATTTAATTGCTGAGTTGTACTGTGATAGGCAAATCGATGCATGATTGAATGATACGTGAAAACTGATATATTAAGAGAACAGTTGTAGATATGCAGGGGTCCTCTTCCCTCCCCCTCCCCCCTCACCTCTCCTTCATGCCGTTCATATCCTCTCATAAGTTTTCTTGAACGAGTAATTTTGACTAGTTGTATATACTGAATTTGACCAATTTGCCGTTGAGAATACGGAAATAAAAAGAATATTTTTTGTTGTAATGTGTCATTTATTATTTTGCATTGAAGTTTATTAAGCATAAGATTTGCTCATTGCTAGTTTAATTTAGTCGAAGACGTTGAATGAATTCATGAACAATTGATTGATCAGCTATCATTTGTTTGACCAAATCGTTTGGTCTTTTTAACCAAAGGGAACAAATATTTATGGGCGCCCTAAACACTGGAATTGAGATGTGAACGTATTTATGCAATCTTTTACTACGAAGAATCGGTAGGTGTGATCGTGTGCATGTATGGTGCCTCTACCATATAGGTAGGTACAATGGCTATATGTCGTGTAATCATTATGCCTTCGCATATCGAAGCAGGCGTGATGGTACAATTGGCGCCTCTTATGTGATAAAGCAGTAAATATGCGTATTATGCTAATAAAGAAATACAGGATCGGCACCTGTAAGACGGAAGCGAGGAGTGATTCATCAATTACGATCGACGCTGCTTCATTCGGCGCTGCTGGACAACAAACAACAACCTACTGTTATAATCGAACAATCGTGTATCTACAGGGGAAAGGTAATGAATATGGATTTTTAAAATATTTTTCTATGACATCTGCACGGTTGACGGTTGGGTTAGTATGCTGTATGATTATTAATATCAGTGAACAAATAGTGTCAACATTTAGCGATAAGAAAGTTATTTGACAATATATTAGGCTCTTAATTTAGGAGAGTGGTGTATCGCTTAAGTTGTAAAAAGTGCAAATTGCCGTACATAGGTCAGATAAGCGGAATTTTATATGAGCGTTTAAGAATATGAGAATTACTGCTTAAGATAAGTCAGCAACGAAAATATATGAGCAGAACTGAAGGAAAGATCTGTGGTTTTTCAATGTGAATATACTCATCAAAATAGTTAATGCGTTAGTGGCTCTATTGATCATTTAACAATGCACGTATTGGGAAGGCATCGGTTGGTGAAGCTGCTTCGTGCCATTTAACCAATGGGTTTTGATCGCATTTTTTGAAAGTACAATCATTATTTCTTCTTTATTATGCTAGAATATTTGTAAAATTGTTGTCTGTCTCAAGAGTCTTGGATTAGTGTTGAAATATTGCTACGGAAAAAAGATGTGTCTACCTCCTAGCTGTATGTATGTGTTTGTTTATCCACCTGCTGGTTAATTTCTAGTCCGGAGCTACTGGATCTTAAGTAAACGAAATCTGACGGGTTATGACTCATCAACGGAGAAGTAGACATCAATATTCTGTTGACTCATCAACAATTGAAGAAGTTACTGCAAAATGCCCAAAAAATTGGACACATTTTCAGCTGAACAGGTTCTTATTTTATATCGATCAGGTAAGAAAAACCTATTATATTTATTGTTTATAATTTATACAACTTATTCGTATGACAAATGGAATTGCGAATGGGCATTTCTCGTATGTGATTTGCTTTTTCACTACCAAAAGGATTTCTTCAAGAGAAGATTCTAGCGCAAACAACTAAAAATATACTTCCTAGAATTTTATTTGCTTTACTGGAGAGAAAAGCCGAGGTGGGGCTGGTGGCTGGAGGGGTAGATGCAGAGGATAGAAAAGGATGAAAAAGAAAGGGTTTAGTTCTTCCCCACCCAGTTCCCTTTTTCAGACTCCATGGTACCAATTTCGATTTCTCTCCACCAAATTTTCTTCTCCCAATCCTATTAGAAGATTTTCCTATCAGAATATTGCACTTCTACGTCTGAAATGGTAATTCTAATATCGATATCGTTGATGAAATTTATCGATCCTTTTCAGGTGCAAATAAGGATGATACTTCAATGTTACTGTCTTGGGACACGCGAAACAACGAGACATAGGAATTCAACTATTACTGCAGCTAATGCATCATTTCATCACTGAAAACTGGTTTTATTATGTTGATTATAGCTTCTTTTTTTGTTCTCGATTTACATCATCGATACACATACAAATGCAAAAAATTGGCCAATTTGCTAGAGTATATAATAATTTACGGTTTTTTTTCTAAGGGAAATGACTAGAAATAAGTTTGATTTACGAAAACATTTATGGAATTTAGTTTTTTTTTTTGCGCTTATTAATCATTTAGGTATAACGGAGTGATTTATATAGGTCTTGTCACTCCACGGAGTAAAATCGCTTTGACCATGCACACAAAGATTTATCGATTGGCGCTTTCTAATACTGCATTAACAGTGATGCAGTATTGCTTTTTTTGCATATTCTATAGACATAACATCTCAAACTACCATTTATTTGTGTAATATTACATTTTTATGGTGTCATATAATGTCTATGTGTTAGTTTTTTTTTGCATTTTATTCTGGTGCCCTTATATCAGTATTTCTTTGTTAGAATCTTTTAGTGAACGTCAAATGTTATTGATTTTGTTTCGATTGGTCTAACATTAAACGTAGGTGATATAAATATTGCTTTACGCCGGGTACTACTGTAGGGTCGATGCCATCGACATTGACACATACGTTTATCGATCGCTAATCGCCGTTACCCATCGCGTCTATAACGCATCTTCTTGCTTTATAATTTAAATGACCCAAATTTTTAGCTTATTATTTTATATATATCTAACTTTCAAAGTGTACTCTAAACATACTCCAGTTCTTATACTTGTTTTTCCATTAAACTATTCTTGGGCTTTGATTTTCTTTTATTATTGCCTGTTATTCAATTTTTATGAATAACTCTCCACTTTTACATCTCAATATAGCATTCTACACGATTTTCCACAATATTATTAACATGTTTGCTCGAAACCTTTTAATTGTCTTTGTTTCAGTCTACCTACGATTTTCACGGGCATCACCGGCATATTTATGTTACACAAAGTTTTTAACTACTATTATTTCACTTTCAGTCCTTTCGATTCAGATTACTTCAGTACGCTGTCTCTTGGTTTCCATTATTTAGCACTAGATGTTATATCACCTTTTGATGACATTTATTGTTATGCATGCTATTATTTATCTCTCAGGCTATTAGAATTCAGTTTCAAACTTAGGGTAGTTATATCTTAGCAACTAGGTACGTATGTATGCCTAACGGTGTGTTTGTAGTAGAGGTTATATTAGTTGTTACTGTCATACGTCTTTACAACACATTCGCGTTTAATGCCGTATTATTGTTTTCACTCGCGTAACTCTTCCCCTTGGCCCTTTTGGCTACAAACTCTACTTATAGGACGAGCGAATGGAGCACGATAGTAGAAGGAGCCTGCATTCAACCTCTGAAGCAACCGTTTTGGAAAAATGGAAGAAAGCGAACAGCGGCGATGAGGTAAGTGCTTTTGTATGCAACTTTTCTATTCACTAGGCATTTTCCTTAACATAGATTTTATCTGTGCATTTCTTTTTCTATTTCTTTTCTTTCCTACTTCTCTCTTTTTACTCCCAATTAACTTGTCTATACAGCTTCCCATATTAACAGAGTTATGCGTGTCGTTCTGACGATGGCGCACATAACTCAGGTGCATACTTAAACAGAGTTTTAAGTTTTATATTTGAAGCAGTTGAATGTTTTCTTTGAATGCGTTTACTATGAATAGGTGAATCTAACCGATTCATATTGAATGCACAAAATTGAAATTGGTTTTTCTTGTAGAAATTCGGTTTATGCGAAATTGTTTAGCCACTTAAAAGATTTCGGATTGTTTTGCTATTTACTTTTTCCTCGGTTTTTACTCGTTTAATTTTCTTCTGCAAGCCTGAGATGGGTTTTTACGAGCGTTGCAATTTTACCGTGTTTATGAACTAAAGAACCACTTCTGAATTCGCAAAGAGGTTTGCCTTAATAAAAGTCAGATTTCATCTTTTTCACTAAAGTTTTCTGGCAGTTGAAGAACTGGGATTTTTTCTTTGGACTCGCTTTTCATTCTCTTCTAAACGTCGTGCTGACTATTCTTTCAGTTGGTAAATCTCCTTATGTTCGTGTTCGAGCGCTGCAGTTGGGGGAAATGGGAAGAAAGAGGGGAGGGCGATCATTCGATGCTTGCATGATCTGAAAGAGGAATCTTATGCGCCCAAAAATGATCAAGTGATACGAAATAGTCGATTCTAACTTTGCTGGGGTTTCACTAGCACTTTGCAAGATTTACTGCATTCCACTGTTTTCGAATTGTATTTGGGCATGTTGGCGACCTTATACGTTTCTGATTAAAGAAGTCCACAATCTGAAAATTAATTCCGATTTTGTGCGCATGGAAGAAACAGTTAACCATGCTAGAAAGGGTCGTTGCGAGTCGACAGTTTTCCCAGTTTCAGAGTCAGTGCAGTGGCCTGCACTCCTAGCGCTCATTCCTTTCTCCCCCATCCCTCCTTTCTGCCTCTTTCCCCTATTTTTTCGGCTAAATTGAATGAAACCTTGACTGATCCAGAGATTTTAGCCGTCTGAATACAGCGAAACATCAGAGAGCTGCAATATATCTCGTAAACAATGCAGCTTCCATAATTCTTTTCTATAAATTTGTGTTTTACCGTAACGAAGTTGAATTTTGAGTTGCAATTTTTTTACGCTAAATGTTAAGATTTTGAAGCGATTTATTCTGCAATACGTATGGAAGGAAAGGTAGGAAGTTTTGATTACAAATATTAGATTACTTTTTATGCGTATGAGGTTTTTATGTTTTGTATGGTTGTGTTTATGTTTTTTCATATGAAAGTTTTTTATACGTTCCGTTACCTCTGCTCTAGCTCACTAGTGGCGTTGTCCACCTCCATATCTACGTTAACAAGTTTCTGCGTTGATGCCATTGTATTGGCCAAAGTTTCATGGGGAAAGAGATATGCCTTCCTCCTTAAAAACCCTTTCTCTGAAATCAGACGGAATTTATAACCTTTGGGGGGATAGGATCTACGGCTAGTGCCGTGTTGCATTTTGGTAAGACGCATTATATTTTACTTAAAAATATGAAGTGAATTATAATGGTTAAGAAATACAACGAACAAGTGAGGAAGTGTATTCGATGAGGTGGCCAATAGACTTTTACAATTTCGCGATCGTAATAGCCAGTTGAATAAACTGACAGCAAACGAGTAGTGTGCAGTAATGTATCTTTGTTTTAGGCGGCTCGATCACTTGTACAATGCATCTGTAACGTGATTTTCAAATATCATCCTTAACAATATAAGTCGATTATAGCTCGCCAACGTAAAAGGTTGTTGAATAAGGGGGGTGGGGGGGGGGGGGGGGGAAGGGGGTGCGTAAGTACGCTCATGGAGTGTGTGTGTTGAGCACTGCTGACAATAGGGCGCGGCTTATCGTTGTTGTGATGGCGCACTGCACCACAGGGGCGACGGCAAGCGGGCTCTCCAGCAGCAACACATCGCGCTCTGAACGTCTAAAGTTCTGCGCTCTCCTTGTTGAAGCATTTCCGGTCATCTCGTTGTCTGAGACTGTTTTTTGTTTTCTATTTTCTGTAGGTTTATTCAAAGCGAAGAGAAGTATATATATATATATATATATATATATATTATATATAGTTCCTTTCGCTTTATTCCTTCCTCTGGATTACGATTGCTTTTCCCTTTTATGCATCTATCAATTTCAATAGTTACGAAATTCCATGAATGTGATAGATGTGATAGGAGGCGGAAATGTCGCAGATTATTAGCTTCAGGTGCAGAAGTCTTTGAACGCCGTAGCGTTACTTATCACCCGACCACCGGATTGCACCAACCGTTAATAGGAACGATAACTTCGGAGTACGGGAAAAGATGACCACCTATATTGGCAACAATCAAGGAACAAAATATCTACCGAGTTGGAGGTAGGTTATTTTTCAAAATAGATTATGCGTATGTTATTTGTTGTTATTTTTAATAATATTCTTTTGATTCGCATTTTTAAAGATTAATTTTAATTTTTTTTTGTCGAACGTAATAAATAATACACTAAAAAGATTATCTTGAAGATATGGAAAGAAATTGATGCACCCTTTTTTATTGTTAATAATGTCATTGAAGCAGGTGGAGAATGATGAACTATATTGACTATATCATACAGGTATGAAAGTATTGAATGATTTATTTATTTACTTAATTATTTCTTGTTGTTTTTAATAGTGTAGTCCTTNNAAAGAGGCGCTTACTGTATTAAGGCAATCGAAAGGGGTTTACATATGTTGCTGACTGATTTTGAGATTTTTAGGTGATCCGATCATATTATTGGGTGTATTGATTGTTAAAGTAGTGCATCATTGATTTGTTTGAGATGAACTGACCAAATGAACATTTCGATCTATAAAAAGGTTAGCCAGGTGATAAGCTAACGGTGAGTGGGAAAAGAGGTCAAAAATGAGCTTCATTAGAGGTAATCCGGCTGATAAAGAAAGTAATGACCTCCTGGTCGTACCGCTTCGCACTTTTATTGAGCTTTGCAAGACCATTTAGAACGATTGAAACTGTAATGGCTCACAGGTGTTTGATAAGTTCAGATGAGTACATTGTTTTTATTTAACGTCCGATCACCTACTTAAGAATTACATTACCTGCTGTGAGGTGTTGCAGTGTTGTAGCAGAAATTGAGTTATACATAACTATGATGTTTGAAGGACGTTTTTGTTCATGAATTGCAGCCGCAAGCTGAATCTAGAAGGACGGATGGGTAACGCGTTAGCGAAATCTGGTGCAACTGTGACAGTCACTTCGATCACGGACGTACTTTGCGTCGCTGTTGGACTTATCTCCAATGTGCCCGTTGTGCAGTTATTCTGGCTCTATACTTCCGTAGTTCGTCTCTGTCAACGATTTTTCCTGTAGTATTTAGAATAAGGACTTTTATTAGAAGCTGTGCTATCCAAAGGTAACCAAATACTACCATTCCGTTGCAGTATTTGGTTACCTTGCACTAAGTTACCTCCGGTACAGGAAGTTCCAGTGTGAATCGGAGCCTGGAATGTCGATGGGGCAACACGTCATAACTTTAGTGAACAAGTATACCACCTGCTTTATTTTTAATTTATATGATTCTGGTAGGTGCGGAAGCGTTCCGAGGCACCTGCTAAAATATCCGTGAAAATGAGGCAAATCAAGTTGGTAGGTCGATGCATAACTATAGTAATTTTGTTTATAACAGAGCTTAAGTTGAGCTTTTTAATGATTAGAAGGATGGAGTTGGATTTGGCCGCCCAATTCGTTGCATTTTCACATTAGACGTCAAAACTTTATTATATAGCTTAGGAACACTTCCACTATGGTCAACAATGCTTCCAGCATATTGGAGGCAACTTGTGGTATTTTCATCTGTTAGCTGGATTGGTGGCAAATGCAATTAGCTCCCCTTTATCTACCTTCACTTCCCAGATAAGCTGTTATGTTGATAATTTCCCATTGTTGTTGCTATTCAGGTGATATTCTTTTCGACAGTGGTTGTTTACTGTGATAGACGTGAAATCCGCATCGATGAGTCGTTCAAATTCAAGGCAAACACCTTCGTAAGTCACTTCATTTTTGTCTCGTTTCCTTTCCTATCTATATACCTCTCAGAACATTTTTATCAAATATTTGAATGTGAATGTCTCAAGATAGAAGAAGAACATTTCAACCAAGTCCGCATATGGTAGTTAGCTAAGTCCAATCGTAAGGGATAACAAAATCTTCCTGAGATTAGACAAGGAAATATTATATTTGCTGGAAGAAAAGTGATCGAATGAATAAATATGCTCATTTAAGAATTTCCTTAGGTGGCTTATAGTACGTATCACGTGGATGATTAAGACAAGTTTCTTAACTGTCTGTTTATCATTCCTTCATCATCTTTCTTTGGCTATACCAAGTATAAAGTGAACAAACTGTCGCATTTTACTATCAGTACTAACGTCTTTGTGTACTAGATACCTCTTTGTATATTAGATAAGTGGGTATGTTCAAAAATGATGAAGGACGTTATTGGTTACCTGGAAGGTGGATTGTATTAAAGGGAATAAAGTTGCAGCCGCGTAAACCGACCGGTCTAATGAATCGGATGTTCGCAAAAATCGTCGAATTGTCTTCTGCACTGCCAATGTCAATAAGGTGATTGTCGTTCCGTCGAGGCAATTATCGGCCAATGGCTTCACTCAGATGAAGTCACAACCTCAACGAAGTGATCAACTTCTACATTTCATCGACTTCCTCCATCATCCGACCACCAGGGCATTTATACTGCTCATTTTTACAGTACACATCACGGTTAGCTTTCTATCTATAATTCGTTATCATATGTTAATGGTCGTTTCGAAAATAGAATGTATGATTATTATTTATTTTGTTTTTCACTTTTTTCGCATTACTTTTGATCAGATTTGTGGTATTGAGTGAGATAAGTGAAAGTGGTGCAGACTGTAGCAAATGAGGCAAAAAGTGACAAATATATGGAGATACCAGAATAAAGTTTATGTGGGCAAGAAATGACTGTATGGAAGGAAGAGTCATTGAAACGTGTGTAAGGGTGTTTTTGGGAAATCAAATAGAAGGAGAGTGGAGTTAATGATTGTGAGTCACATCATATAAACACCCAGAGAAGGGCATGGAAATTTTTTTTTTTTTTTTTTTTTTTGCTTACCGACTATAAACGGAGGCTTCATGCTTAAGTTATTAACAGTACTTGTAGGATTCCAATAATGTTTCATTTTATAGCGGGAGGGGAGGGAGGGGGGTTAAGTGGATGCAATATATACCAAAAGGTGAGTAAATGAAGTAAGACTGTGAATTTGTTGTCATAAAGGGAGATAAATGAGCTGAAAAGAAAAAGGTGACGTTCTAAAAGGATTTCAAGCGTTACGAAAATATAAATACGCTGAGATTAGTGTTACGTTGAAGTATCTCCTATATTAGAAAGTATTCGGTGGCACTTAGGATATTACACCAAAAAACGATTATAGTGATTGAGATGTATGTAAATAGAGCATCATTCGACTGATAACATAAATCATTACCGGTTTTAAAATATGATCACAAAAATAAAAATAAAATAAACTCCAACAGTTAGAGATTAGGCGAAATAAAGCAGTTTTTGTGGTACTGTAGAAGTGGATATTAGTATGGTGCTCATTCGAAGGTGTGAGAAAGCGGATACAGTAAAATTGTGATGTTAGAATAAGGCTAACCACTTTGAAACTTTCATTGCGATCTTGCTTATGGTTCCACTAGCCTTAAGGAAAAAAGTTGCAGAACTCGTACTGTAAGTCATGCATCTACATATATAAGCCGTTCTAACAAGCACACATTTAGGTGCAGAAGCCTCTTCACCAATCATATAGATAACGAAGCATTCGTTGTGAATTCTGCGATTTATCCAATGCCAAACCTTGCCGATTCGTTTATTCGCTAGAAATTTAGTCGAATGGACGAAGAGCTCGAGGCAATCCCAATTTATAGCTTTGGTCCAACGAGTACAAATCTATGGACACGCGAATTTGCAGATGTAAGTCGCACTAAATTGATATTTCCTCGTTGAATTAGTAAGGCCTACCTATTTGACCTCAGATCTAGTAGCATATATGATAAGAGATATTAGGTCCATACTTTGAGGTGAAGAAGGATAATATATTTAACAGGTGAATATTATCCTGATCTCCATATTACCATATGGTAATATGGAGATCATTTAGGCTTTCTGTGTTTAAACAAATATAACTGTAAATATCGCGAGGTATACCTTCATTTGTTTTTCGACTAGAGAAACTTTGCGAACTGTAAAAGTTTACCTATTCATTTGTTTTATAAGAGACTCTAATGCCTAAAATTGGGCATATATATACGTTTGTTTTACCTTTATAAAAGGTTGCTCTTATACTTTATTATTCTCTTTTATAAAACCACAAAAATTATTAAGATTTATAGAATTGTTCGTACAGTTGGTTTTATTCCTAATCATTACGCCCATCGAATTCACTTACTGAATAGGAGGACCTCCATAGAGTGAGTCAGCAAAAATAAGTTAGCAAAGATATTTGCATATTTGATAAAATACTTTCCGAATGGTTGGTAATCGATGTAATTAGCGGTCATTTTCGATGGCTATTTCAGTATGAATTGAATTTCAACGTTGAAACTGAACTTCTTTTTTTCAGAAATTTATGCATTCGTTTGCTGCACCTTTTCGCGAAAGAATACCATGGGTAGCTAACATAATAAGCAGTAAAAATTCGATAAGGTAAAAATTTTTTTAAAGCAGTACTGGTCACTTCAGGCAACATTGGTCACTTTAAGCAACACTGGTTACTCTATTTACCTTTTTGGGTTACTCTATTTACCTTTTTTAATTACTGAATTATCATAGGTGATTATGAAAAACAATGTAAATGATTAACTTCAAACACTAAATTACAAGGGTTTATGCAATCATAAAAAATAAATTCGTCATTGATCACTTAAAAAAAACCATTGTTGGAATTAGAATTTACATTTTAATTTCTATAAAATAGTTTCAGTTGATCTGAAATTTTCGAACTTTCTTTGAAGAAAAACTTCAGTAATATTTTTCTTCAGTTCATTCATAGTCAAATATAGAAATTGAAGCATTCGAACTATTTTTATGCCTATCTTATCTTAATTATAAATTTTTTAACGAGTGATAAAATATTTGCATAAATATGGTAATTCATTCCTCAAATAGTTCATATTTTTAGCAATATTGAAAACTTTATAAAATCCTAAAAATAAAACTCTACTTCGGAGTACCATTTAAACGGCCGTTTTTTTTTGTATTTTTGAAAATGAGAAACAGTTTTCTCAAATATGAGAGATTTCATATGAGAAACTTTGAAAAACCTCAAATGTGAGAAACTTTGAAAGGAGCTATAATCACTTAAAAGCACCAAAAAATTGCATGGTTTACAATGGGTGGATTTTCAGTTGATACCGATCTCGTAACGAAAGAAGCAAATCTGCCGAAACGTTTGGAGGAGTGGACGAATCGGCTAAATATGCAGCAGATCAAGAGATCAAGAGGTTGAAAAAAGACTTATCCGGCTTACTGCTCCTATACGTTTTTTCAACTGTTTTTTTTTTCTGCTGTGTTTGAAGTTTGAAGAAATTGTAGCAGCATCCTCATAGCCGTTCCTCAAAACCGCCTGAGCTGTCTCTGCTCTCTGTTCCTTTACTTCCCTGGTTTTCCCCACTCCATCCTGACAGCCAACTTCTGGATGTGTATTTGCGATGGTTTTGCTTCAACATAGCAAATACATGGGAAAATTTAACGGTTGCCTGCATGCAGTTTTCTTACTGAGCTTTGCGCACAGTCTCAACATCCTTCAACTCAAACCAACTTAGATACAAGGGAACCTCTCGTAAACCCCTTCAAACCTTTTCCCACAATCCAGCATTCCTTACTTGTTGAGTGCGCATTTCGGAGGAATACCGTATAGTAATGTTGTCACGTTGTTGCTGACTCTCGCGAAACCTGAAGTAGACCTCCTAGGCGTTGGTGAACCTCCTTCCACTGAAAGACAGGAAGTTTTCATATTCCGTCAGGTAGTAATTTTGCAGAGTAAGCTGATTTGTTTTGTACGGAAGTGGGTCGCAAATAAATAGAGTAGGTTGGCAAATCGACTAAATTTTTCGAATTCTTTCAATTTCAATTCGACTATAGGCCCTTTGAACGAAGAATGATACCAGCAACAAATATAATATATAAAAATGCTTCTTGTTTTATATTTGTTCTTTGTTTTCAGTGTCAAATCGAATGACCGTGTTAATGTTTTGCAGTTTATGGCTTTGTGGATTTCCGTTATCATCGAAAATATCTTTTGCGTGAATTGTATTTATCGTATTTGAAAATAAAACGATTTGCTAAATTGAGTTGGATGTGGAATGTTATCGGTTTCATTCAAGCTTCGTAATTCTTTATAAAATGCTTTCTTTCTTTACGAATATATTTATTTGTATAACTGCATAAATGCAGTTGCATTGCGATAATGCATTCTTTTTGAAAGCAACTTAAGTGCAGTGCATCTATAAGAGATGCGCAGAAATGAGTATACCTATAAAGAGGATGACCATTCATAAGTTTTATCTCACCTATTAAACTATTGAGTATCTTTTTATCTGTTTGATTATTAGGGCTTTTCTCAAATTTCCGCATGTCTTTCTTTACGGGCATCAAAGTTTTTTGTTGGTTATGTTAATTTGTGTTTGTCATGGGCTTTTTTTTCACTTCTAAGGCACATTAATAAAAAGCGTTTTATTAGATTGTCCACATATTTTCATTATACGTTGACAAGAAATACTGCTAAAATATTGTTGACTTTTGCTAAGGTTCCTAAAATTTCTTTCTGTTTCCCGTTGGATCATGGTAGCACATTAGGGCCGACAACTCCAGCTTCAGCCACTCCATCGTCTCAGTTCACTCCAGCTCGCCCCTTTAGATATCAGGCAAAACAGCTCTGGCCGCTACCACTATTTCCCACTCCCATCCACGTACACCCAATGATGTAATATGGCGCTTAGGCTTAGCTGGTCGTCAAAAGCCTTTCTTCGTAGCAAGCCGATGATTTTTTATTGACTTAGTGAAGAATTTTCAATATCTTTAGAAGTATGTAGGTATCGACTTCTTTTGCGGAGGTGGGGTTGTATGCCACATTGAGGACTATGTCAGTCATATCCCACTTTAATAATAAATGCTTTTTCAATGCGGCTAATTGGAGATTCCCTGTTGTATTTGTTGCAGTGCTTGCGTGTTGATATGTTCATTGCAATTTTATGTGACTAGTGCAGGGCAACGAATACTTGTAGACGTTAATGTTTCATTTTTGTTTGCAAGGTCTATGTCGCTTCCATCGAAGAAATGCAAGCAAAATTTACATTTCTTGCAAAATTTGCATATGTATATACGTCGATAGTTTATAGTTCGACCACTAGCACATCGCTGATTATAACTAATGCGTCGCTAGATTGTTGTAAATGTCGATTTATATTGCGTTCACTTTTTATTTTTAGGTAAGATTCGCAACGATCGAAACAACAACTATCGGCACGGTGTTAGTTATAGAGCACGGATGACGACCTCAACATTGTAACTACATATGGTAAGTATTCGTTCTTTCTCGAGAGGAGCGTCGTTTGTGTTGATTTTGTTATTGAATCGACGTATGTGCAGCAGGACCGTTTCGTATTTTTAAAGACAGTGAAAGGATGTCATATACGACTGCTCAACAATCGCTTGCACTCTGCGTTTCTCTCTGCTTGTCTGCTGTGCGTCGTCGACTACAACATATAACGGAATTGAATCGACTTTGGCACACACATTCGAAAAAGTGCCACTCGGTCCGTTGTCCATTGTGGGACTCTTGAGCCTCAACAACGGACTGATATCATCCGTTTGAATCTTCAGGCTCGTGCATTTAGATTGGGAGCCCCTAAAAATTGCTTTTTTATTTCCTTTTAGATTTATTGCAGAGCTTACTTCTATTTAGGTTTTTTGAATTATTCGAATTTTTCGCCCTTTGAAGATACTGCCAATGGTTTAAAGATGTTGTCTGCCATTTTTTCTACAAAACCTGAAAGTCCTCATCGAAAACGATTTTTTACCATGCACCCTATGATGGCATTGAACCTCTCCGAAATCTCAGAGTAGTTTTTTCTTTTCTTCTTTTCCGTACTCTTTAGTAGAGGATCTTGTTTTATGAGCATAGCTTATTAGATGCTTATATTTTAAGGGGTTTATTGTGGCTTAAGGGGTTATATCGGGTACTGTTTGAGCAGTGCAATTTGATGTAAACATACCAAACACTGAGACTTTAATTTATTTTATGTGGTTCATTAATTGATTTGAAGCTCATTGTTGTGTGTTTGTTTGTCTGTATTAGTAATATATTAAATGAAAAACCACTGAATGTTGAGCTGTGAAATTTGGTTTTTGTGATTTTGTGCAATACATGCACTTCTTATGTAGTATTTAACGTCGATGAGTCGACTTTTAAAGGGGTTATATTCACTTGAAGGTGTCGCAAAATCGGCATTCATTTTATATCGACTAAATTGTCGTTTTATACCTAATTAAAGCAGTGTCAATCTATTTTCCTTTCGATATTAGATCGTTTTAGTATGGAAGTAAAACACTCCAACCTGTGGTGGTTATTGGGGAATATTCCTGCAATTAGCGGAAGCAACTATAAGAGTTTGCATCCAACACGAATAGCTTGTGAGCTATTCGTTTTTCTTCAAGTTGTCCTATGCGTGAGCACTGCGAAGTGTTCCTTGAGAAAATTATGCTTGAATGGGTGGTGATATGGACCGGAACATAAATTACGGTTTGTGCCAAGAATTTGGTGGTCGGAGTCGATCTGTTTTATGGTTTTATTCCATTAAATATTCTAAGTGAACGTCTTTGAAATATTTGCTGGAAAGGAGGGGCAGGAGGAAAGGGAGGGCACGCAAAAAGTGTGGCTTCATTGTTCCGATATATGTATGAACAAGTTGTTCTTTATATTTTAACTGGCGGTTAATAATTCTTCTACAACGTAGCGGCATGCTGTTGTTTGTTACTGTTGTGATACGGTAGCCCGCACGCGAATTGCTATGCGTGCAAGGCGTGCGTGCGGTTGTTTCTTTCCATTCAACAAACTAGGGCGTCTTTATTGGTCGTGTTTGCCTCCGTTATCGAGAAACGAGGCGCTGTCCGATTAGTGGATGTTGATAGCAATCTTTATTCGTTTGCTTGCCTCTCATCTCTCCAAACCAAATGTTCTCTCGCTGTGTGGTGACGCATAACGGCATTGAGTCCCGCTGACACGCAACATCATCCCCAATGCCGTTATGCGCACTCACACAGCGAGAGGACATTTGATTTGAAGAGGGGAGAGGCTGCGCAAGGAAATAGAGAAGACTCCTAGAGAGGGGCGTATACACATTCACTGGTCAGGCGACGCCTCGTTTCTCGATAGAAGAGGCAAACACATCTTACAGAAGCTCTACTTTGCGAAGCTCGTTCCGTGCACTTTTTTTAATTTTTAAATCCGTATTATCTTGTTTTGTATCTGTTTGTTCAGCCTATATATATATGTATATATATATATGTAATATATATGCATTACATATATGTACATATACGTATGTTTATGTGATATATATATACATGTATATATGTATATATATATATATCGTATCCTGCATATATGCTAGCTAATGATTCATATTCGATTCTGATATGCATAGAGGGGGAGGATAGAATAGGAACAAAACAGCTTGTTCAGATTCTTTTTATGGAAATTGTGAACAGAAATGGAAAAGGGACGTGTAGGTGGAGAGGGAGGACATCCTTTTGCATGGTTGGAAGGAACGGAAAATTCACTTGTCGGGTAGTTGACGGAGGGTGAGGTGTAAATTCATTGACACCTTAGCAATTCAGCTATCTTTTTTTGTGTTCAGTTAGTGAAGATGTATTCCCGGATGCTGACTTTGGCGTAGAGATGCCAAAAATATTGAACAGCTGATTGACGTATATTGACCTCAGAAATTAATTGTGGAAGTTATGATCGAATAACAGCGATATCTTTGCCATTGTGAAAAAAAGAAAGAAAAACATTGATGCATGACAGCGCGGCGAAATGTTCCTCTTTTATCGTTGTAATATGTGTTATTTTCGTTTCGGGTGCACTCAGAAATTGGAGCGCAAAAAGTTTCTCTTTGAGAGTGGAATGTAGCTGGGCAATAGGTGAACAGTTTAGAGGGCGGTGGACGAGGGTCGGGAGGCACTTATCATCTTCAGTGGTGATGGATTTTGTGCATTCTGAACGAAAGTGTTGAAGGTCGAATGCCGCATCATCCAGGCCTGGACATCTCAAGCCAAACATTCAGCAATGTAACTGGATCCTCCAAAAAAGGTGCGTTCCCAGGTGTAATGATGATTTGATGCTGCACCAATTTCCGTCCCCGCAGAATATTTTCACCCACATTCGATGGAACGATCTACAAATTGCAATTGGAATTTTTGATTGAGGGATGTCCTTATACGTATTATAAAGCCTGTTGAGAAGGCAACTATCATATTATAGGTGTAAACTCCAACAGTGAAGTTTCGAGCATTTGGAAAGTTGGGACTACCAGAGCGCCAGACAATAGGAGGTGGGCAGAGACGCAAAGCAGGTGAAATTGTCCGTGGGAGTATAATGCTGCTATAGCATGCTTTGCGCGCTTCGTTTAATAATAGTTTATTTTATGTTGTATGCGGTTGGAGGTGAAGTGGTAAGTTATAAGGTCGAGGAGGGGAGGGCAAACCTATGAGTTCAATGACTTTTGCCAGTGATCTCCTCTTCTGTTATATTGAAGTTTCTTATTCTCTAGTTTCTTAAATTGTTTTCTATAATTTCTTATACGTTAAACAGACTGAGAAGTTGCAGAGAGTAGTTTTATAAGTAGTATGGAATGAATGAATTTCGATTTGCTAACGGGAAGAAAGGGAATCGTTAGTTGTTTTTCATCTCGGCTTTTAATTGTCTCTCATTGAAGTGTTTTTTGTGCTAATGCACTCACACTCATTATGCATAATGCTATGTACAATATTTGTGTATGCAATCATTACTTGAAACCTATTCTCTTTTTATATTAGCAATTGCAATTTCCTCTTCAGTGAATATTGCAGTATTGAGTTCATATACAATTTCATATGTGATGTACAACTTCATTGGGAAGAAGTACCCTTTTTTTGAAAGATGGTAGTGATAGAACGAAATGCAATTGCAAACAATTCGCAGTCTAATGCATCGCCGTAATATACGAAACGTTGAATTATTGCGCTCATATGTTTTCGATTTGCCGTTATAATAATTGAATGTTTATTGAGGGCTTTTTTGCAATTTATTGATTCTTGAATGAGTACCTTTTTGGTTAATCGTCGTTAATTTTGAAGAGATTCAATTGGTGTTAATATTTAAGTGCTTCAATATTGCTTTGAAAGGATTTATTTATGGCCATTTCGGGTGTGATTTCAGCAAAAAAAAAAAAAAAATACAATTTTTCACTTCTAAATAAATGTAAAGGATGCTAATCCTCTTTTTTTGTTTGAGGAGTCGCAAATCAATGTTCTCGTATGAGTGTGATAGAGAGGCGCTATTTATTTTATTGTATCGAAGAGTTTATTGGCTTATACTTGCGATATATCGTCCTTTTGGCATTGTATGTCACGTTGATAGACATTTTCTTGGTATCAAGTTTTTTTTTGTTGTTGTTAGTAAAGCGAACTGAGAAGGGAGCTTTCTTATCTTCTTTCCAGAACATCCTAATTTCTTTTTAGGAAAAAGCAGCAACTCGTCGCTTTTTGGGCTATCACTGGTCATTTGTGGCTGCACTTCCTTTGTGATTTTTTAGTGTATTTGTGATGTTTTGCTGAAATATTAAATGCTTCACACACTGTGTGATTAGGGATTGGGGTAAATAATATTATTTTTTAAAGCAGATGGTGGTCAAACCAAAAGCGAATATTCATGCATTGGATAATTTAGGAGTTACAATCGGTGACAAAAGAGCTAGCTCTCTTACGTGAGCAACTCTTCGAAAAGACAGTAAGCGTTTGCAACTCAAACACTTGGAATGTCTCGTTTCATGGCACGAACGCAATCTGCGAATGACCGTTATGAAACGTCAGGCACAAGGTCGGCGAGTTTATTCAGACGTCGAGATGCTCAAAGCGCTCAAGTCACTTCTCGAAGATCACAAAGCGCTCGGCGAAGAGGTTACATCGTTCTACATTTGTTTTTTATCTTGCTGAACTATCCTATGTCCAGAAAATTTCTGCTTTGAGGGTTGTTGGTTGTTCGCTCCAAACTTGTGTGGTAGGCATTGCAAGGATATTTAAGATTGTCGGTTATAGTTGTTTGACCAATGCTGTATAACTGTGACAAAATTCGGCAATCACGCTATAGTATGTTGTGCTTTGGAAGGAGCTGTGATTAGTGCAGGAATTCTACCTATATTACGTCCCCCTCCCTCCCTCCCCACCACCACCTCTTTCAGTGTGGCATATTTACTGAAATGTAGTGTTCTTCTCGAATATTTCCGATCTCAACATTAAACCCAACCCTCCATTCCATCTTATGATTTTAGAAATCAGCAACACGTATATTGTGCTTATATTTATGGGGAAATCTACTAGAAATTAGATGGATGGTTGAGTGTAATATGAGTTGCATAAATGGTTTCATCACATCAAGCATTTCATGCTTCAGAGTACGCCACAAGAACTCTAGATGGTCACTGCCTTGTTGGCACGTTGTTTTGTTCTATTGCTGCGATGGGACCGATTTGCCACTTTGCTCTATTGCAAAAGATCTCCGAGATTTTGCGAGGAAGAGTCACCTAGTAAGCACTTTTGGGGTCTGATTATCGTTTAGCACATTTTCTGTGGGTAATTTATGAAACGGGTTGATCAAATGGGCAAGATGCAAAGGCGTGTATTGTGTCTGCCTACTTGTCAAGCATTTTCATTTATTTTTTTATTAAGCGTTTGCTGTTGTCGACCTCATCCTACACTTGTGAAATGCATTTTCAAATGTTTCACCAAGTCACTATCCAAAGAAGTCACTTTGCTGTTTACTTGATTTTTTTAAGTGTAATGCGCAAATTTTTTGATGAAACGCATTATGCGGTCGTCCTTAAGTTGCATATCGTTGTATTTCCATCTATCAGTTGGGATTCGCAATTCAAACAGTCCACAGTGATGCGTTTCTGCAACTGTAATGTACCTAACGGAAGAGACACGGTGCCAGATGAAGGGGTATATGACAGAATGGCCCTATCGATTACACTGAATGTAAGGTCCTAACTTAATTGCAAAGAACATTACACGTTTACACCCATTTTTATACACATCTAAAAGGTAGCATGCTTCTTGCAACGATCGAATCGAAAAACGATTCTCTTATAGCAGATTTGTAGGAATGGTGGATCAATGAACGTATCAATGAGTTTTCAGTATGTTTTATTGTTTGTTGATGATTTATGAAATTGCTTGATTTGGTGAGCATCACTGCAAAAAGCGCATATTGTGCCGGCCTCGCCGGCACGTTTTTCCTCTTGTTTTTCTCTTTTTGTTAAATGCATTTTCTGAGAGTTTCTAAATTCAGGTGGTCGACGTAATCGTTTGAGGGATACGGAGTGATAGCGAGTACAAAAAACTTCTCGACAGGTCGATTCTGCTGAGGCGGATAATCGAGGACTTACCTGAGGTATCTTTGAGATGTTTTCATTTCACCTTCCCTATATTTCAATCTGTAACGATGAAATTTATGATGGGAACATCACATTGGTATCACAAGGGAAAGTAGTTCCACACAGAAGTTATAAGAATGTTTATCCATCAGATTACATCAAAAAGGTGCCAATGATAGATCCACAAGAGGAAGATGGTAGCGATCGTTCTACTAATAAAGGCAAACCATTTTTATATCGTATCTGTTGTGGTCACTCGGGATGCGTTATAGAGAGGAGTACTTCCATTGCCATTCAAGTTGATTTCTGCTCTACTCAGAACATTCGAAAAAAGTTTGCAGCATCTTATGTTTGGTATTCCCCCTATCGCCTTCGAAACACCTTACTTACAATGTTTCACGGTCATGCACTTCTAAGTTACTCTTTTGATCCGGAAGCAAAGTGACATGTTTTATTGAGGTGATCACCCTCCACGATATGGTTGCATCCTTTTTGCCTCTGAATGTTGGCATCACCTTGAGAGTGCCTATGCATCTCGTTTATATCTTTATGCAGCAAACACCTTTAGTCCGCGTCTTTGATATATTTTTATATTAATGGGCGATAAAGTAAAAAGTAGGTAGTTTTCTATATTCTTCAATTTGAAAGACGAATACCATATGAGATGTCCGTGTGCGCCATTCCACCACAGTCCACGCTCACGAAGCCCTCCCTTGTATGCAAAGCTGCGGTTTCCGATAAGGTATATGAGCCGTCACTTACAAACGTCAAGTTCTCTTCTCGGACGTATTCCTTTCAAAAGAAAATGTTTTTTAAAGATGCTCCAGGAATGTTTTGAATGGGAAAGGTTGGAAAACAACAGAAAAGCTGCAGGAGAGGCTGGGAAAAATGGAGTAAGGTTGGAAAAAGTCTGGGAAGGTTAAGGAAGGTTGGAAAAAACGATATTAAGTTGCAGAGCGTTCTCTACTGAATTTTGCATTTTCGACTGAAATCCTGAGTTTTCTTTCCTTTTCCGTCCGATTTCTAGCCTCCTCTGGCATCATCGAGGAAAGTACAACAGTAGGAAGAGTTGGAGAAGTTGGAATAGGATTGGAAAGCGTCACGAAAAGCGAAGCAGGCATATACAAGTTTTAATGCTCATTTTGCATACTTCCAATTTTTTCCACAAATTTCCCAGGTTTGCCATGCACACTTCACTTTCTCTGACGTTTCCAACGTCGTCTTTTTTACTTTCTTCCTGCACGCATTTTCTAGGATTCTTCAATCCTATTTCCACTTTCTGCAACCTTCCCCTTTATTTCATTGGACTATCCGAAGCTCATTCCACTTTGTTATTCCTTTTCATCGTCTTCTTGACCAAGTTTGTTTTTGCAACAGTATTATTTGTCACATATTTCATTCACCAGACCATTCCATTGCCACCTGATAACGTTGCCACAATTTGGTGGTAACTCCACAACACTCCATTTGGCTCGGTTGATACTTACGCGGCGTTTGTACGTTCTCGCTATCGGCGTGAACTCTTCCATCTTATTGGGACGTCCCCCAATCAATTAACTCACCCCTCTAATAGTGATATACCGGCAGTGAGACGTTGCGCCCTGTTACCAAACGGCCCAGCGATCGAGCGCGTGCATTTTCGTGACACCGTAACCAGTGGCCTTATCTCGTCAAGTTACGCGTGTGAGTTATGGTTTTGAATGCGTACAGTTTAGAAGGGTTGAATGTTTGAAGCATTTGTGCTGTGAAGGGTTTCATTAGAGAGAGGTATGGTTGCTCGTTGCCTTTTTGAGTGAGGGAGCACTGTTGTTAGAGCGCTTCTATGAGCATGTTATTGCGATGTTGTACGCCGACAAATGAGGGGAAGGGGTCGACGATAACGTTCCTGGCCCATATGGAGAAGCGGTTGGTGGACTTCGTCCAGAAATGCTAGTATCTTCATCGATAGTTCTTTCTTTCTTCGCTTTCACTATGAATTGTTGCTTTAATTAACTTCGTTAACTACTCCCTTCCTGCTATTTGATTTTATTCGCTGACTTATTACTATTGGGTGTTCAGGTGAGTAAATAAATAATTAAATTGGTTATGTAACAAACAAATAAAAAAATAAGTTAACAGATGAGTTATTAGACAAACAAGGAAACAAATAAAATGAAGTTGTTGCGCTAATATAAAAAAAAAAAAATTATAGATTTCCCCAGAAACCTAAGCTTTGAGTCTATGTTTGGGCCTACTTGGCCTTTAGCTTCCCCATTCCCCTCTCCCGCCCCCAAGCGTGAGGTTTTAAGAACTCACATTTAAATCAGTCATAATATATGTGGAAGTATATACAAAAAGGGAACCACATGCAATTTCACGATCGCATGTGAGGAAACATTGCTACTCTTCCCTCCCCATCTAGTACTAACCCCCCTCCCCTCGATTAACTACATCCCAGTGTACAATGCTTAGTTCTGTCCACCTTCATTTGCGATAGCATAACATAATATGCAAATACAAACTACACTGGGAGGATATTTATAAGTGAATTTCATCGAGTACTTGCTGTTAGTAATGCAATATTGTAGCACCGTGACTCGTTGCTTATAGCAGAGAGATGATTATTAAGGAGAATTTTCGTGCTCTCAAGGTTACTTCATGGGTGAAGAGTCTCGGGACGAATTGTTTGAATATAGAGGTTTCATCTAAGTTTTGCGTCTACCTATATCTATCTATCTATCTATTTGAAATTATTCACTCATCTACTAAAATTTTGACACATACATTTATGCCTGTGTGAAATGGATCTAAAGACATAGTCTAATCTGAATGCACACACCCCAACATGATCCGTCCCATGGTCAATAGTATTCGATGCCGATATCAACACCCTCTTTTCGAACAGCGCGATGGGCTGGCTTATTGCTCACCGACGTCATGTTGTTACGTGGACATAAGCACTCCACCTCTGTCCGGGATATTCTATACCATTGCAAAGATCCAAGTGGAAATGTGCACCTTATAACTTCTTTTAGAGATAAACGTTTATTTAATCTCTAGAGACGGATTTCCTTCTAGAGGTAAACTTCAAATGAACATCTAAAAATAGGCCTGTTTTTGGAGATACGCTTCAAAGTAACAACATAAGATTCGGTGTGACTTTTAGAGATTTATATCTTTTGGTTCTTTGCCAGTGGAAGTACAGAGCGCTCTTCGTGTTATGAATATGCAGAGGTTTGATGTACTCGTAAATTACTGTCTCTTCGGTTTTTTCTCTTGTTTTTATGTCTCAATGAAAAATAGAAGACAAATTTCAACAATCCTTTATGTACATTCCTTTAGTCATTCTGTTTATATTAATAAATATACCGTACCATCTCAAATAGAACCCCTGCAATAGGATTTTTTCCTCATTCGGCGAAGAGGGTATTTATAAGTGATCATGTCAATAGAAACGCTCTTTATCAATACCATTCTTTTGTTCTGGCAGATATTGTGTTCGCTAACGTTGCCGTAGTTGTACGCCATTAGGTATACTTTTTTTCGAAACTTCGTTTACTATACTATATTAAGTTGCCATTGGGTGGAAAAAATATACTGGAGGTGCATCTTAAGACATTTCTTTCATTATGCATTCATGTGTAGATACTTCCGGTTTGCATGGAATTTCTAGATATGAGAAGGCAGGAGTCGTTTTTTTTATAAAGATAAAATTTGATTCACAATGAAATCTCGCCAACTTAGATAAATTCGTCTTGCTTTCTCAACGGAATAAGCTTAACTTCTAGAAAAATTTGGCATAGTTTTTGAAAATTTTCAGCCTAATATCTACATAAACGTGGTTGGAAGGGAGCAGGAGGAATCTCTGAGTGGTAGGTAAACATTGTATCCCTTTCCCAGCTATTACCTATCACTTAATATTTTCAGAGTTTGCGGGGAATGATAACAATTCTATAATTCGTCTTTTCCTTGCTCCGCCGATCCCCTTATTCTTTTCTTCCCTCTCTCCCCCCCTCCCCTTACCCCTTTGTCCCCCCCATATTCCTTAATATGTCCGCATATGCACTGTGTGCATTGCATTCATTATCTCACCGATTATAGGGGAAGACCTTATTAAGATCAGGAACCAACAATTATTCTACTCGGAAAAAAAGGCTTTTCCATTCTAACCGATTTTTTTTTTGAAATGTTTTTTTATTGTTCCTCAATTGAGAACTTAGAAATTTTCCCTTCCATATTTTATTTCCATCCTTTGAGTTTTACCTGCTTTCTCTTAAAATCACACTCTTTTTTTCAATAAAAAACATCGTTTATCTATCAAGGTGATGGGATCTTTTTATCAAAGTGGGATTTTACGTGAAAAAATACCCAGGCGGGAAAGGGGAAGGAAGGTCAACAATTACCCTACCCGAAAACCTTAGGTATTCAAATAATGCGGATATTGATATATGCATGCATCATTTTAGAAAAAGATTGCGGAGGCAGTAACGTCTACAGCAATGGTTACTGTTGTTGTGGCCGCGAAGGAACGCCTCGAGGTGAAGCGAGTGCGATGAAGTGTATTTTTCGTCATTGGCAAATGCATCAGTGTGCGCTTCAACCGATATAAAGTATGTCCTAATTGCATGCATTTGGCCAGTATCCTTATTTCGCTTGCAGCCTAGTAATTACTGCTTTTGGCTGCCTTTTTTGCACCTTTTTTTATTACTGATGGTTTTATGCTTCAGTTGATTTATACTGCATTGTTTAGCTTTGATTATGTCTCTTTTTTGCATATCTCTAGGATATATAGCAGCGGCTAATAGTGTTCGATATTCGCAATCTTTTGACTCGGAATGGTACCTGATGAGGTACTGAACACTGAAATCGTTATATTATCTTTTTTGATATTTGGACTAGGACGGACGGAAGGGAGGGGAGGGTTAGTGTCGAATTGAAATTAAATGACTCCCCTTTCTCTTCAAAATTAGCTAAGTAAATCGCCACTTAAACGCTTCATCATTTTCTGGATTCCTAGTTTTTATCAACTAATTATAGAAATTTGAAAAAAAAATCCACCAACATCTGGTTTACTCGATTCTTTCCATATAGGTGGGATCCCAATTGCAGGTGGACGGAGGCACGTATCTTCATCACTCTACCTTGTGAGTCCCCAATCGCCTTGCACTACGAAGTTTGTTGCTATCCGATCGATCGATGTCTGTGGATGTCTGCAACTTTCGATTGATTCTAAAATCATTGAAATATTACGCTAA
>QEWY01000242.1:0-20882 GCA_006503575.1 Baylisascaris schroederi
TGACTTATTAACCTAATATTCACTAGCCTAGCAGGGATATCAACATCATAGATGCAATACTGCGAGCCATTGCAAATACCGCAATATATGGACTAGTAACAACACAATATTGCGATCACTTAAAATAACACTTACTTAAGTATAAAGTACCACAATCGAAAACAAAGCCGATATAGTTCTCAAAAGAAAAGAAATAAAGAAATAAAATACATGAGATATTCTTATCTTAGCAAGAGAGGCTGGCACGAACGGTGTTTCTTATGCTTCCACCTACTAGATGGTTCAATGCAACATTTGGTTTATGGGTAACATTTCGGCAACGTTATATTTTCAGCATGAGCAATGAGTATAACTATACAGAATCAAACAAAAAAAGAAAAACAAACAAACAAATAAACAAATAAACAAACAAATAAGATAATCTTATCTAAATGGATCGAAAACATAAAAATATGCTGTTTTGCAAGCTCGCTTTATGCACTATACTCTGTGTCAATGTTAGGAGGTAGAATAGCGCACTTAAACTAAAGCATTTTGATAGGAATACAAGGTGAAGAAGAACGATTCATGAAAGCGATGCTGCGAGAGAGCAATCTAAAAGACGGATAGAATAAGAGTGTCGTGAATTGCAATATGATTGCTAAAGAAAATATTTAGGTGATATTTTCTGCAAGAAAGATATCATCGCAGTGGAAACATAAATGCCGATACCTGTTGAGGTGATCGATGATAGATTCGATGGCATATAAGACATTTTCCAAATCTTTCAGCAGCATTCAGCGAACAATTCGTATATTATATCATCTATACTAATATTAATGTTGCTAAAACTAATAGAAAATATCGAAATAGTAACGTTACGACAGTATACGTTTTTAGGCAGTGAGAACAAATAGCACTAGCAGCCTCGCCTAAGAGTTAGTGAAATTTTATCGGAAATGACGCTTTACAGTCGATTAAATAAATACAACGGGAGATGGATAAAAGGGCTGTAAACAGCACGCATTGCATATTTCATTGAATAGTGTCAAATGAAGCATCATCACATAAGTCTTGATACCGTAAACACAAAAGAATATAGCCCCATAACAACGTTAATTTAGAGTTCTATCACTTTTATGAAGTCATAAAAATTGAACTATAACATCCCATCCCCTTTCAATGGTGATATATTTCTATCAGTGTGGATATTAGCTTCATCGCTGCTATGTTAGGAAAAAGATCACATCAAAGTTTAGAGATTATTCAGATTTTAGGAGTGAATACACAACGGTCTTTTAATCGATGTTCAAAAATAGATAAAAAATATTATAACAATAGTGAATGTGCCACGTTGAGTAGATACATTGGCTAATGCTTATAACATGTTTTAGATGGAAAACGAAAAGAAACTATTTACGATATGTGAGTAAATTAATAATTACTGTATCAGAATTATACTTAGTATCATACTCGTCTAACAACACAATCAGCATAGGAAAATAACCGAATCTTATGTTTTTTTCTTACAAACTTGCGCATGTAAAGCGCATTTTATGCGAATTTACATTCATAAAGTTAGTGCATATATATACCTATCCGATAGTTGAAATTCATAAAACATAAAAATAATGGCAATTAAATTTTATGTATACGATCTAAAGTTGATGTTTACATTTGTAATTTCTCACTCATAATATGAGTTGATAACATTTTCCAACGCCATTGAATTCATTAGTGAAATTTTTTCTCTTATTGATATGATGTTTTATATGATAGAATATCTATGCAATTGATGCATTTTACTTTATGTTTTATCACTATTTTTGCATATTCGATACAAGAGAGCGGAATATAAAAAAACGTATATAGCACCATTCACTAGCTGAAATTTTCATTCGCTCTTCATTTCATCGTTAAGACAGCTTGGATACGCTTGGCATGGTACTTTTATTGAACAAAATATGCTAAATATATGCGGCTTGACTTTTTTGATGGCTCAAAAAAATGTTTAATTCATCATGAGTAAAAGGGGATTGATCGGATTATAAAATATTTCTGTCTCTAGTGTGCTCGATAATGGGCGCTAAAATGCGACCGACTAATTGTGGTTAGGCACAAAACGCAGCCCAATCCAACATGTTATATCCATTCCTCTGGTGTAATCGCTTATTGTTCGATCGATCAAACAACTGTTCCACGTTTACATTCAAAGTGGACAGCTTAGAAGTATTTCAAATTTTTTCATCCTATCAAATAACATAGCATACTACGAAGTTGCTTTGTATTCCTCTATATTTATGTTTCAATAAGAGTATTTTTCAACTTGAACAATTGTCGCATCATAAAATCAAATCCATATTCGATGGGAGAGAGAGATTTCTAGCACCACTACTATTGAAAAAACCATTGTAGATGTATATTGTAGTAATATCTACTCTTTCATTCTATACTAAAATAAACTCTATGTTCGAATCGTAAACATGTGGAAATATATGATTCAAAGCGTTGATATGTGATGATGAAAAATGTATATAATACAGATGGTAGAGATTGGTAGCGGCAAATTTTAAATGGTAATATGCATATTTGAAGCGTCGAAAATGCAAATGCATATTGCGTATGCGATAAATGGCTTTGAAGTGAGTCGAAAAACGATACAGAATATTTATATTTGTTGATAGAATGCATTAACGATATTAATAAAAACAAATGAAAATATTTGCTAGTGGATGAGTGGTATATTTTGCTAGTAATTGCTCTAGTAAAGTAACCGGCATTCAACTCTATTAAGTATATCATCGTATCACAATTGTTTTCACCATAAGCATATAGAAGTAATTCTCAAATAAATCAATATTTATAGGCATCGATCGATAGGCTCAATTAAAAAAAAAAAGCATTTCGACTGGTAAAGATGGAGGGATTTCAACAACGTAAAATGAGTAGTAGTAATTAGATAGACGTATGCTGGCGTTACCTTAGTTTTGGAGGTGAAAAATAATCGCTGCAAGAGGCGGTATCATTTAAAAAAAAAAAAAAGTGCGTCCTTCGTCGATAAAATCAAATTTTAATGAGACAAAGCACTGTGCGAAGATGAGGCTTGATACATGATCCTCCCACTAAACGTCATCTTCGATTATTTATTACTCAATGCTATGTGAACCGTTAATCACCACAATAATGTGTCTCAACATCCAAAATATTATCGAACTACTTCAAGAACCTATGCAATTGTATTACTGATATTCTCATCTCTAAATTAGAAGACAACTGCAAACGAAAGTTGGAAGAATACAATTTATGAGTAATAATGAAATCATAAGTTGGTAAAACTTCGTTTCAAAGAAAGGGTATAATCCTGAACGACGATAGTTAGCATGATATGATTTTCCAACTAGACCATGCTTCTAAGAAGCTGTGATATATAACCTATGAGCTAATCCACATCCTCTATATAGTGAAAAAATATTGGGTTAGTGAAAGAACTTCCTATAATTTCAGGGAAAATCGAAATTCGGTTTTATAGATGGAGGAATTATCAAATGGACTGACTCTTATAGTAAAAAAAAAAGAAGCACAAGCTTTGAAGGCAAATATGAATACAATGAATGGTCTCTCTATTAAAATACGATTGCTATAAAGGAGTATGGGCAAATTTCACAAGCAAATATGATTAAGGTGCACTTTACAAGGTGATTTTCTGCAATATTTGATGCCTTTCTCATAGATAAGCAACATATTTGGACTTTTTCTTTTAAATCGCCGGTTATCTTACACCATATTCAGGGAGTTATCGTTAATCGATGCAAACGAAACAACAGCCATAAAATTTTCGCAAATTTCCTAATTCAAGCCTTTTCTATATTCAATATATCTTCGAGATCCTTCATTTGTAACCGTACGGAACATGCAAACGAAAATTTTGAAACCTATAATGGAAAATATCAGCTAATAACAGACGATAACCAAGATCAGCTACTCAAAACAAATGGAAGTGGCATGGGAGATAGGGAAGGGGGAGAGATAGGGTACGACTGTTCATCTTTCCTCAACGATATGATGAAAATAAAGAGATTACAAATAATAATTTATGCAACATTTTCAATAGAATTACCACAGCACGTCGATCACTATTATTCACGTTACTTTCAAGGACGAAGAGATTATTAAAGTATCGCAATTACAATACATACAATCCAATTTGCACCTACAATCATTTGTGATATATTCGGCGCATATGTCATGAAAACAATAGGCATATTATGCATTCACCCTTTGAAAATCTAATGTTGTATATGTCGCATGGAAACTCACATCGTTCAATTATGCATATGGTAGTGAATATTGCTGCAAAAAGCGTTTCGATCGTGAAAGGAAGTGTGCAATGAACTTTACTTCATAGAATGAAATTAGTTCAAAAGTTAATAAAGACAAAACAAAATATCACCTCAGGTAATCATAAAATCAACTTCTATAGATGAAAAATGCAATAGCTAAACGTTATAAAACGGTAAGCGAATAAAACAATAGCAATAAAATATCAAACAATAAGCATCTCATGACTGTTTCTCGAACGGATAGTGCACCTTTAAACGATTATGCAATACGAATATAGCGTATAGATTAAAATGATGGATTTGCGATGGGAAATGATCACGCGTATATGCAACATCAGTTTTGATAGACAATAATTCAATACTTCATCAACGAAATCATCACACCTCAATTGAACTTTTATTTTTTCATCTCTTCATTTTTATCGTCGTTCTAATTGCAGATAACGGTTGCCTTTATAATCTTATTTACATGCAAATATATGTAAAACAAGTTAACGATTACCCATCAAATCGATCATTCCAAAATATAAAATTTAATGATTAATTTATATAGGAAAATTGAAAAGTTGCATGAAATAAACCACTTTGATGAGCGGTAAAAATTCAAAGTAAGAAGTCAAACATTTCCAACTAAATGATTAAACGATGAAAAATTGCTTTAATGAAGTTTCGATGGC
Organism: Baylisascaris schroederi; assembly: GCA_006503575.1. Taxonomy (NCBI): domain Eukaryota; kingdom Metazoa; phylum Nematoda; class Chromadorea; order Rhabditida; family Ascarididae; genus Baylisascaris; species Baylisascaris schroederi. The sequence continues at coordinate 4,997 of QEWY01000242.1, forward strand.
ATTTCAGAAATTGTACCACAGCATGCACTCATCGGAGGATTTTGCACCAAATGCGCTTTTCTATCTCATTTAGATGGCCAATCATCTTTATAAATTTTCATCAAAAAAATTAAGATAAATAAAATAAAGCTTTCATATCGAAGATGAATTGTGAGCACGCAAAAATATTCCATAAAAAATTCGTTTTTCTTGTAAATCGAAAGACGCGAAATGCACCAAAATTTCTAGGCAACTTCAAACATTTATGGATTGTTCTGGATCAGCACAAAGTCGCCTTGATATATCTTTGCAAAGTAAATTTGCAAGATCGCGTAAAAGTATTATCTATGCTTAAGCAATGTGCAAAATTCATCAATAAGGTTTTGCTATTGAGATATGGAGTTGTTATTCCACACTGTGTAATTTAACTAATCAAACAAAAATAATAAGCAAGAAAAGTGTTTATTCAATTAAATAAGGACTGACTGAGAGAGTTTTGCTAACTTTTCTAAGGCAAAGAATGGACAGGAAGAATGGACAAAATTGGCCATAAATAGGCATCACTCCCATCTCCTATTAATCAACTGATATCACTATCACTTCGAAATGCTTAACAGAAGGGTACGCGAAAGTTCATCTATTTTTCCGACACTCTCTAAGTATCTATGATGCTTTTAGGATGCTTTGCAATTCGAATTTTGTCAGGATTTTTCTCCAATGAGACTATCAAAGGGTTTTAAGTTAACACAGTTCATATATAAGGTAATGTCTAGAAAAAACGATAGCAAATTAAGAGATTAACCACGAAAGAAGTAAGATAAACATGAATGTATCGAAGCTACCGCCCTGAAAAAAAAAATATTGGGCATAAAATGGACAATTTTTTTTTTTTTTCAAAATAGCTCTTGATATTTCGTCGATATTTTGTCGGGGAGATTTACCTTCTTGGGACTTACCTTAGCTTCTTAAGATTTAGCTTTAGCCGCAATTTCTTTCCTTGTTAAAGATCTATTGCATCTGAAGCCGAATCTATTTGGATGGCTATCATCATTTCTTATATTTCTTAGTTGACTACTCATCAACGTTGGCACATAAAATTTAATGCGTAGAACGGAATTAATTACTGTTGAAATTTTAGTAATTTATCGTTAACAATTGTCGGCGAAATTAGAGTAACATATTGATGTCACGTACTCTTTAGCTGATGTGATCACTACCCATTCGCCTGTGGAACAACGTCGAGACATCGAAAGGATCGGTAAAAGTGTTGATCGGCTCTAAGTATTGGATTCAAGACATATTTCGATCCAGAAATTATCATTTCACAGCTGGATGGCGGACGCCTAGGGTAGACTTTTCTTCATAACATCTATACAGGGAATTTTCGAATATTGTTCATTCTAACTATTCGACTAGAGTTAAAGATTCATGAATGTTGTATTGGAAAAGATCTTCTGAAAAGCAGAGCTAAAACAATTTCCGCTTCGTATGAGTTCGAAATTCTAAACAAAATGCCTGAGGCGATTGCGCTTATTCGAATTATTCAAAGCTGATCGTTCGATATCGATAAAGTTGGCTATGTTGATTACACTTACTTTAATTTCAAGAGAAAGCATCTCATACCATAGTAATGTTAAAACTTTTCCCAAATCTGCAGTAATATTTTATTATGTTCGAATCAAGTTGAAAAAATAAAAAATAAAACACAAGAAAATGTAAGATCCCCATTTGAGAAACTCTTCTAAACTATAAGTGGGAAAACGCAGCAACGAAGCTGGCACGGTATGCGCTTTTACAATCCACTTATGTGACCAGCTAGTTTGAAATACTAGCAATAGTAATAAAATATGCAAAATAAAGCCTATAAATTCTAAACAGAAGCAACCATAATGCACTTTTGCAAATTTGCAATTGCAAAACAGGTTTGCAATAGCACATAAAAAAAAAAAAACTCGTCAAGCATTAAAATTCCGATGATGAAATAGTATTTTATTTTCTTTGCAAAGATGCTAGATTTTTTTTTTTTTTTTTTTTTTTGGACGACGTTGGAATATTTTCGTTTAGTGAATTTAACGAAATGTTTAGATTTAAACGTATTAATTTTAATATTTCGAGCGTTGAGATTTTATAAATTTCAACATATTTTTTCCTATCTCATATGTAAATAGATAAATATTCAAATGAATGTAAAGGAAGTTAGAATATTCCTCTGAAAATATCATATGAGGGCTGTAAAATGCTTTGCAAGAGTACATTTCCAGATAATAATCAAAAAACAGGTAATGAAAGGAAATGGAACTATAGAAGATAATTAAAATACCAAATTCATCTCTGTCTCAAGTAGCTGAGATAATGTTGAATGCCGACGGAAATTGTTTATAACTCTTCCGGATTTGCACCGGAATGTATACCAACGAAAAAGTTTCAAAGCAACTAATGAATTTACACCGCAGTATGAGAGTAAAGTAAGATCTTTTCCTGCATAAGCAAAAGTTATTGATAAACATGTTACTAGTAGTAATTGTTTCAAGTGATGACCTTATAGTGGCAATGATTTGCTAACCGTAAGACAACTCATAATAATACAGGTTATACTTTTAGAAGGAATCTAGCCTTATCCACAAAATTCTACAGTCAACTGATGTCCATTCTTTGAAGATATAATGAAATCAAAAATAATTCGAAACAAAGCTGAGGTCGTCGATAGTGCTGTGGGAGGATATTTCGAAAATACTCTTTAGGTGGATAAATTGCAAATGGCATCTAAGATCATTTTAGAGCAAGTAAGCACCAAGTAGATGAGTATCGAGTATACGTTGGTTCGCTAACCTCATCGAGGGTCACTTCTTCAGTTTATTGGTCACTTCATTTCCCGCGGGTTAAATTGAAGCTGTAACTTTCAGATTTATGGACAAGGCGGAGGGAAAAACAAGGCGAGCACCTAGTTTTCAAGGGGAATGCTCCTCCTCTCCTGCTTCCTACTCCCTCTTATAATGGTGATATTACGATTAAATATACATCTTAGTAAAATATATGATAAAAGAAAGCTGAAAAAGAACGTACAGTGTGATAGGCAATGTTTTGAGTTCATAGAGGAAAACTTTTTGTTGTATCGAAACAAAAGTGCTCACGAATGGTGAAGAAAATTGTGCATAAAACGGACGATTACTCATCGTTTCAACGGGCCTCAATAGGATTCGTTAGCAATCTTTTGGAAGATAAGTGAGAATCACATCGTGTTTTTGATCATTGTGATCAACATAACCAATCTCAGCAAGATCTCATCGAAAATTACAATATATTTCATCGTTGAATCGACGCCTCTATACGGTATAAATAAATACATCACATGGGGACAGTCTTGAAATTAATATTTCCTGTATTTCTGATCGACAAAAAATTTATAACAATCGCCCAGAAAATTACCTGAAGTGAGTAGAACGACATTTCTCCCCCTCATTCTATATATATATATATATATATATATATATTTATATATATATATATATATATATATATATATTCAAGTGTAGAAGAAATTCGAGTCTTTTGCATAGGTTCATAACACGGCCAGCAAATCGACAATAAATACAACAACGTTCCAATAGAAATTAGCCGACGATTACGGTAGTATAGGATGGTATGGTAGTATTACAGTTCGATTCCATATTGGCAACAAAATTACAATGAGCAAAACTCGACATCACAATCAAGTTTCTAGAAAGCATTTAAAAAAGCATTGCCTAATGATTTGTTGAAAAAGTGAACGCTTCCATCAAAGAATAAACGGTGTATATTTCGAGACGATTCGAAAGTTTCAATACCAAAGAAAAAAGCTCTCCGAGACTATATTTAATAACATATACGATGCATCGATGAAATATTTATATCCGGCATAAGAAAACTCTTTTCACATATCAAAAAGAAAAATTATTTAAAATTGAAAAAAAAAAGTTTGAAAATGAAATCGGTCACAATAATAGTTTAGCTAGCTATGTGCCGATGAAGCTGTACTTCTGAAAAGCATCAATAAAAGATTGACGAATTTCTCTTTCACAAGGAAATAAGAAGAAAAGCGGAAATGAAGAGCGTCACACCTTTCTAATAAAGCTGTAAAAATTCTTCCCCATAATAAAGCACCATCCAATAATTTTTGAAGCAAATAGCAAATGATTATGTATATCGCTAAGATGAAACTTATATATGAGTGGAAATCGCAATGAAAGCTTGATTAGATTTGAATATGAAATAATAGTTTTGCAATGAAATTAGATCAAAGATGATAAAGGAACAAACATCGACGATGAATGCAACAACCATGAAGAAGAGTAGCCCAATTGAAGCAAAAGAGGAATCTGCTGCTGGTTTTGGCATATCGCAAAGTTCAGACGGCTGGTTGGAAAAAATCTTTTTCAGTTATTCTACTTTGCCAAACAATATGCTTTCGTTCTAGACTTCGAATTTTATTTTATAGCGCAAAAAGATCTGCTTGAAAGGTTTAATAAATGTATTTCTGGTCCCGGCTGTTGTGATCCACAAAAAAGAGGAATATATTCTCCCACTCCTGAAACTGTTCGAACCTTACAGCATAGATCGAACCAAAGCACTTTGAACTCTACAACATGCCATTAGCACTAATTACCTAGAAAAGATTTTTATTTTTTTTCCTCATTACCTAGAAGAGATTTTAAAAGTTTTCCATCTAGATCATTCGGAAAATTCTCAGCAATGCTTCATTATAAAATATATTCAAGCAGGTATTTTTATTGCTGAAAAAAAAAGGAAAATAAATGAAAATAATTCGGTGATTTAAATTCAATGAAAACATAAAAGTGACTGATATAGAAATTCCACAGCAATCATCTAAGAGTTCGTATCGAAGACAACAATAAAAACTACTTCCTAACGATTCGTAATTCGGTTCCTGTTTACCATAAAATTAAATCGCATTTCTCGTTTTCGTTATTTATTAAACGTTCCCAACTTCAAAGTTGTATCATTTACATTATAACTTAGGAAAGGGAGAAAAATTTTTGCGGTTGAAGAAAATCGAATATCACCTTAATGATATTTTCGAGAACGGCATATCACTAGTTTCTCGAATAAGTGGTCTAGTACAACGTTGAAGGAAGGTAACAGCTACCGCTTTGACTAGGATTTTATACAAGACCATACAATGCGGCATCGCTTTCTTCACCATATCCCCCTTCCTCGACTCGTCCAAGCTTAATGGCTGTCGGAATATCTGCAAAGCAGACTTGATTTTGCCCCGATCCCCTCCACTGAGCATAGAACTCCAGCATCCAGAATGAAGAATTACCGTCGTTAAGGGAATTGAATTTTGGCAATGTTATGATCTAAACCGTAGAGAAGATATGGTTGAATGCGCATTGAAAAACATATAAAGAGGACTTTTCCTTTGGTGAAGTGGACGTTTCATCAGCCGTGGATGCAAAGGCGTATCATCGACTTGCCCTAACACCTCAGACCCACCTCATCTGCAAACTAAAATCTCGTCATTCATGGAAGCATTTACACCTTGAAAGCAAGGGCAGTTTGATCCTCTCTGCAAGAATTTGCTGCGAAAAAAAGTAATATCTGTTGAAATTTTCGATAAGCTTTGTTTCACATGAAAATTTATGTAAATGAATGATTATGATGGATTCTCATAGAATCTGAAAGAATTCCATAACGAAATAAACTGAGTGCTTATGATCGCATTGTCTCAAAGAGTGCCAACAATAGTGTTGATCGAAATTCCTGTAAACGAGCATCGTTGCTATTTTTTGTCGACCAACAGGATTGAAGCAGTATTCGAATGTAACCATTTTTTTCAATAGACAGGACGTATGCTAGAGATTATTGGCAGACGTCTGATGCCAAAAAAAAAAAAAAAAATTGTCGAAATTAGTCAAAGAGGAATGGCAAGCTCATATATGGTTTCATTTATCAAATCAGGAAAAACGTTCGAAAAGCTTTTGACGATTCGAATAAACGTACGGAAAAAAAATGCTTTAGAGAAGTTCGTAAAGGTTTATAATTCTATTTCAGTTTCTACTGTTATAATCACAACTAGTAAATGCTTTAGTTGCCTAGATTAGTAGTAATCATAACATCAAAGTGAGTATATGAAATACGCGTTACACACATTGATGTAATTATACAGGTTGTAAAGTTTCAAAAAAATTACTGAAAATATTGTTCTGAAGTTTCATATGATTTCTATAAAATGTTTAATATTGATGTTTATTGCTTCAGAGAAAGTTGATAGCGGAAAAAATACTTCAGTAATTTATTTTGAAATAAATGAGACAAATTTCATGTTAGAGAAAAAGAAACCCATTAAGAGACTCATGCAATATGTCATCTAACAAATGCGCAATGTTACCTATTAATGATTGATTTCATTTTAAAATCTTTTTAGTATTATTCTACAGTAACTTTAATATTACAACGACATTACGCAAACAAATATTTGTCATTGTAAAAAGCTTTCTGCAAAAGCTAACTTCCTATGATCAATTCTATTATTCGTACCAGTTTTGCGAATATCGAAGAATATTCACTTGGAAAATTCGTCGCAAAAAATATACAATTGCATAAATATTGCTTTATTTTTCAGTTTTGTTTTTGAATATATACGAATTAGAATACTTTACGAGCCAAACAAAGTACGGCTGAGAATATTAGTGAAATACGCCTGTGCAAAAAAGATATCAGATATGAGGATGCAAAGAAAATCTCGTATTTTATGTAAACAATGGATTTTTTCGACATCCTTCATTGTTCGATTAGCCAGTAACATAAAAATTGGCACGAAAATTTTTTTACAAAGTGAAATTTGGGTGGTTCAAATAAGGGTCGAACCTGTCCAATCGGTCGGGTCATTAAGGTCGCCCTTTTTGGAGTCAACGGCTATCGCAGCAATTTTTGATTAGTGGCTATCAATGAAAAATTCATTTTCAATCATTCATGTACTTCAGGCAATGTGGTAAAAACAAATAGAACTAAGCCGCCGACTCAAGCTTATATCACTGCATCATAAAAACTTCGAGACAGTTAATAACGCAGCGGTAAGAAGAAGCATATAAAAGTTGACCAGCCGAATTAGTTTAATATCCACACTTTTAACCACTTCTAATCCTTATTCAAGGCTTCAGCTCAAGTTTACACCAAGAGGCAGTATAACTTATGTCCATCTCCATTTGGCGATAGAACTAATTGCTTATGGAAAATGGAACCGTCGAATTGGTCCGGCTGGCTAAATTTTACAGGACGCTCGAATGAACGATAAGATGACCAAATCAACGATAATGATCTGTAATGATATAAAGTTGATAAGACAAACCGTAACACCGGAAAACTTTTCGCAACCAGCGTCAACTTAATTTGGATGAAACTTTTTTTTGAAAATGCACTTTCAATGGTGCATCTATCCATACGCAGAAATTTGCACTATGTTTGCACTTTACAACTGTATACACAAAAGCGAAATAAACAAATGCCAAAGCATACAGTGAAAGTGCCAAGATACTCTCTCTCTGAGGACATCTTACTTTTTTTTTTTGTTTTTTTATGAGTTAGGGAAGGCAAAAAAGAAGAAAATAATGCAAAACCTGCCAAACAATGACATCATATTTGAAATGATTCGAGTTTTCGCATAAATTTTTAAAAGTTTTTTTTCGAAATTCCTACAATCAGACAGATATAAGCTGAAAATTCGAACTGCACAAAATGGACACAAAGTTTTTTGGTGCACCTGAAGATCTCTAAGATTTCGTTCAAAATTGATGCAGCAAAGTGAATAATGGAAGACGAAATGTTAATCTTTATATATACTGTATATCCTAAGCTTAGTTCACGGTTGTACGTAAGGAAGATGGGAATAAAGGGAATTCCAACCTCCTCATGCTCTTCTAGCTAACTTAATAGAAATGGAGAATTCCCCTCTCTCCTTTACCAACCGGCTAAAAATTCGTATGCGTGAAACAAGTAATATTATAAAGTGCTGCTTATGTAACGACAGACTTGAGATGAATAGAACCATATATTATGAGCATGCCTATTGTATAAGCGACCAAATCCCCGGCCAACACTCATTATCGGCTAACTCAGACCGAGCTTATGCCACCCCTAAAAAAAAACCCTATCGGTTATTGGCCAACGCAGTTTTCTAAAATTTTTCTTGAATTCTTTTCAATTTGCATGTAATGCATCAAAGAGTATTTGTAGTGGTAAGTGTGACGAATATAGAACGACTATCTAGCTTACGCTCATTGAGAAAGACATGCGCAAGTTCGACAACAAAATATTGCCCTTTTATGAAAATTTTCTAATAAAAAAAAATTATTTTCTAATAAAAATAACACTTGCCACCTTTTGCAATATGCAGTTGGAATTTGAGCTGCAAAACTACTAGTGGTGAGGTCATATTTGAGTGTGAACATTTGACCGGAAAAAGCATCCAACAATTCAGTGGTTTCGCGTTTCTTACTGCTCTTTCGAAAAATTCAAAACAAAAAGAAGATTTCAATATTCTGCAAAATTTGCTTTCAAACTTTTGCATTTATGTAGGAATTGGAAGATTGATCATTATGTGTAATTTACCCTCTTTTTTTTTGGCAGATCTCCGCTCGAACGTTCTCTCAATGGCAATTAAAATATGGGGAATAAGGCTAATGATTACAATAAACAAAAAATAAAATTAATTTCTCACAGTATCGTGTACTTCGCCATCGATTCAATATTAAATTGCTGCATCAATGTTCTTGTTATTCGTTTCCCCCAAAGAAGCAAAAAACCTTTGAAAATTACAAAAAATTCATCTACTGCACTTACGCTGGCTGCAAAAATTTTCCGGTAAGAAATTCAAATTTGAATTTCTCGAAGGTAAAAATTAATTAAATCTCGACGAAAAGAAAATTGGAAAAGTCTCAACTCGAGCAATTATTAGGAATCTTTTACAAAAAAATTCAAAAAAAAACTGAAATAAAGATTGAACCTAGATTTTGGTAGCGATATATCAAAAACGATAAAAGTATTATACTAAGATAATACTGACGTAAAGTCTTTTATATGCAAAACGTTAGTATAGACACAGATGAATATGATGCTTCCGGAAAACGGAATTAAGAGAGAAGAGAGAAAAAAATTTTTTTACGGAAAAAAAAGAAATTTTTTAAGGCTTTCGTGCAAGATTCAGAGCAGTTCGAAGAGATTTTTGCAATGTTTTTGAGCGGGTGCAAATTTTTAGCTGCAAGAGAAAAATCACCTCAGATTATTTTAACCTCATTATATGTCCAATAGGTTAATATGAAATTTTCCGGTATGCTTTCAAAGGTGGTTGATAAAATTGATTGCAATGAATACAATGAACCTGTAGAGTGCTATAGTTATTAGAGGGCATAAACCTTCTTTACAATAAGAGTTTGCAATAGATGCAAGCAAGCGTGCAAAATGCAATCTGAAAGCACGAACCAGTCAAAGGAAATATTCACGTGCTAGACGCGGTATTTTGCTAATTCTATAAATTCGCTGCTATCATTCATTGCAACGATTGCTTAGAAGCGCATTGAAAAGCGTACTTTCATATTGCAATCTTCTTTGCGATGATGGGCACATTCGATAGCTTTCATAGATAAGCTTCAATGTGATCATTGATTGGATGCTTATATATACCCATCGCTAACTCTGATTTGCGATAAACATATACCAATAGTTCAGGGATGAGATCTAGCATCGCTGCAATTTAAAATATCTTACAGTTTTTTAAAATATTTCACTATGCTCAAGTTTAGTCTAAACGCATGCCATTCCTACTCCAATCGCCCTTCCTCCTTCTCCCTCTTCGTATACCACAGTGCTGCCAACGTGAAAAGCGCCATGAACATCCGCCCTCAATTTGCAATGAAATCGTAAGCAGCACATCACCTGAATAATACAATAAGCCTAAATTAGTTTCCCGTGCAGACGTATCAAACGCGAACCTTTCTGTTTTAATTAGATAATGCCAAATAGAACCAAGCTAGCTTAAAAGAACAGCTCATACAGATTGACAGGTAATAGACCTGTTTCTGATGAATATACTTTATCAGCGTCACGAACTCAAGAAAATCACCTGCGATAGTTTCCATGAAAGGTCAGATCACATCCGCAACGATAATCTCAAACGGCTTATGCAATGTTAATTATTTAACAAAAATTCAAATTCTACAATATTAGATGTATTATCGATAAGCTCAAAGACATGAATTTCCGGTGTATAGCAAGCATAAGTGAAGAGATAACTTCAATTCTTTGGGCAAAAAAAAATATTCTCAATCAACAATGAACAGCTGTGAATTGCATGAAATATGGTTATTCCCCACCAAAAATCAGACGAAACTAATGCAAAGGAATACCAAAGAGATGCTTTTACACTTCGCCCACCACATTAAATAGTCTCATAAGTTAGCAACAAGCAATAAAACATCCCAAATGATGTCTATTGATTTTAGTTGATCGAATCGTGAGGATAAATCAACCCGAAAAGATTGGCGTTTTTGTGATGCGATCAATGCACAACGCATATCCGTTCTAGGTATATATGTTTGATGTTTTTGAGGTATGAGCCAACTGAAGTCCGGCTCAGACTGCGAATATACGACCTGCAAAGTTGGATTATGAGTCGCCATCGTGATGTGGATATGGAAAAGAGTGTGCAAAATCGGAAGTGTTCTCGTGCACGGCGCTCACTTGCTAAAGCATCACTTCCGGGAGCACTACCCTCACAGTATCGATTACAAATACTCGCTTGCACGCATCTATGCCATTCGTTTGGAAAGATTTTTTCTTTTTTGGGATTGAACGCAAAATTAATAAAATTTTATCTTATGAGATCTTCTATATCATATACATATAAGAATTAGTGGAAAAACGTGTCAAATTATTATCTGCACATTTTAAGCAATCCCATTGTCAGTGCAAATTCTATGGTTTTCTAGGATTTGAGAATTTTGCGCAGTGTGGAAAAAGTGAGCCTTTTTAACGTCATAGGGTTGTGAAGAAATCCACTCATGAAATTTTAAAGTTCCACTGATTCTTAGAATCTCGGCTAACTAAAAGTTTCGCAGCTTAGATCTACGTGTGTATGCCTGAATTGCAAAAGAATTCAGGTTTCGGTACTCTGGTGTTCTTCAAAGGTTCAGATTCTCGTTCTGCTCCCGAAAAAAATTTTTTTTTCTTGTTGCCGGCTATGTCCACACATATTTAAGCAGACCAATAATCAATTTCCTGCCAAACGACCACTAGACGATGACATATAAATATGTTAACATCTGTTCAAAATAGGTTAATGCCTAGTTTAGTAGCAATTATTTATAATGAAATGGATGTTCCCTTAATAAATAAAAAAAATATTTCCGTTAACGAATAGTCTCAGCATAATAGAAATGAGAAAGAAATAGATGAGGATTATGTGAATCGTCTAGCTACCCTCCAATCTTCATTCCCACTATTAATATGTTTAATGGTTAATTCATAGAAAATTTTTTTGTTAAGACTTGGTCTACATAAGGGATGGATAAGTCTACATAAGATAAATGATACCCGTAGTCTTAAAGGTGTCTGATTTTCGCTGATTCCAAATATGGAGGATGTAAAATTTTGGGAGCGACGAATGCTAACAACTTTCACGAATGACCTCTTTGAAATCATCACTAATATTGGTAGAAGTATGTGGCTAATATGTAAGGAGGACGTATGGCACCTAAAACTGCTTATTGCTATTAGCTATTGCAGCTTCCTGAAGTCAATGAAACTTTGACCTAATACTTATGAAGACAATGAGATCTTCCCCCCCCCCCCCNCCCCCAAAAAAAAAAGGAAAAACCCTGTTCTAGTATATTTGCAACATTGGTACCACTGAAATATGTGTGAAATGAACGATGTTGAATTGTGTATGTGTTGTATTTGCATTCGGTGAAAAATCAATGATGGTTTGGTGCCGTGCACGATGTGCAAAAGAAGGCATACAATATCACATCGCTGCTAAGACCCTTGAGTAACCCTGCGCTGTCGCCGACGCAAAATAAAAAAAAAATTAAAAAAAACACTAGCGACGCATTGCTGCACGCCACACTATGCTCATTGCGCTCGTTCGTTGCTTCTATTGACGAACTTCTGCACGTCTGATTCATTTCTGACTTAACACAACAACAATTATTAAGGAGAGAGGGGAGTTGAGGGTAAGAAAAAGATAGGTGGAAAGAGAGAATGGGAAGATGCGGTGGAATTTCTCATCATTCTTCCCCTCTCTCCAAAGCTTTTCATCAATATGTCATAAATAATTCTCGAGAGAATCGCAAATAAACTTCAAATTGAGGTATTAACTTTGAGCATAAACAATAAATACTAAAGGGAAAAAATTTCCGATGCAATTCTTAAAATGTTTCACTCATCGTTGTTTAAATTACTATCAATATAAAATTAATTTATTCATATGTGAATGTGATCAAAGTGAAGCATTTCCAGTAGCAAACAATCTAAAAACTTATAATATTACAGAAGGAATAAATCTGGATTCTGACTCCCAAAATTACTTATTTCAAGCATGTCACCGATTTCAGTTTCACTTGCTATTTAAAACAACAATCAGCGATTAAACGTTTCTAGGCTTTTAATATAATATGGATTTTACAAGTTTCTGTTGTTAATGCCCCTGCCGTTTGAGAAGGGAAGGGAGCGGGAGGGGGGGGGTGGGGGGGAGGAATATAGGTACTCATCCACAATAGGCGTAGGTGACTTTGCACCAGCCGTCCTATCACAGAAAGGCGCCACAACTCCTACGAACCATACGGCATGAGTAGCATTACTACTAGCAGTGATAGGCGAGTCTTGTGCGAAAAGCTGGGCCATGGTAACCCACCTTTTCGCAGGGAAGCAGTGATTGGGGACATTCCAAAGTGTATATAGGACTGAATCTGGTTGGTGTTTATCCCCAAGATACACTGTTTCCCTCGGGCAGTTTCGATCATACGATAGAAAAGTGGTGTTGCATTACGGATAGAAACCTAGTTAATATCGCTTCACTAAAAATTCACCGTAGTCACAATATGAATGTTTCTGCTCGAAGAGACTGGCTCGCCCCTCTCATCCCTCTCTCCTGAGATGCTGTCGAGGATGTGAACCATCAGTAACGAATCGTCAACCGTGCAACAAATCATCATAGCCTATCTGAGCATATGGTTGTACTTCACAATGTTTGGGAAATGTTGAATGTTTTTGTTGGGAAGTTTAAAAATAACATGAGAATTGATGATGTATTCAACATATGTTGTGCATTTTTACAATCGAATGCTTTTTTTTTTTTTGAAGTCCGATAATGCCAATATATCAAAGAGAGATGAGGATGTTGCAGTAGCACATTTGTATGAATAAATTGATTTATTAGCAAATCGAGAAGAACTATACCAGAGAGATTGTTCAGTGTTTGCGCAATGATAATGAGCCAGGAAGTGTTCATATTCAAAGTGAACGTTCATATGAATATTGCATTTAATAAGTTTTGCAAATAGAGCAACTCGATTCTAGGAGAATAGATCTTTTGCTAGAATTTGCAATAAAAATTTTCTTTATTACTTTTTTTTTTAAAAAAAAAAAAGCAAAAATTATTGTCGAAGCAGTGAATATTTACAGTGTAATATTTTAAAAAAGAAAGAAAGAAAAAAGTTAAGATGATATTCAAGCTTATCTATCATTTCTCTTCACCCCTCACCTCCCTCCCCTTCACCTCTCTCCTTACTCTCTTTTGTTGAGAATTTCTTTTTCTTGATAGAAAGAGCTTCACTTTGCCCACTCGATTGATCCTTTCCGTTCAAGTTTTATCTCAAAAAATGTACTATAAAACTGGGCACAGCGGCTAACTTTTTTTTTTTGACATGCCTGGAGGGATTAGAAAGAATGAAACACATCGTTTCTCTACGATCAGCATATGAGTTTATCAAACAAAAAATAGTACTGATTAAAAAAAAAACTGTTAAATAGTAAAGCGTAGCAGAGGAATTGCTAAATTATGTGCTTTTGTGTTCGTTCCACTTCATCGACTAGTATGCATTAATCATTAACAAAATAGTAAAACAATACTCAATTATTCGCATAAATTTTCCTCAAAAAGAATAATCCTTTTATAAGTATACTAATGTGAAATGAAAGAAAAAAAAAGTTAATAGAAAATAGATGCAGATTTATTTGAACTCTAAAAAGTTTATCACTTCTTTCAAAGTTGATCGATCAACACTGAGCAAAAAATAGCGAATATTAACTATGTTGTCTATTGAATTCGTTTAATTTCTTTTGTTCATAACTCTAGCTACAATCGTTATCGAGTAGAACCTGCCGGATGGATAGAAGCACTCATATATGCTCATAGACAGAACTGTAGCATTGAACTGATTTTGCACAGTAAATTTGAGAAGAATAAATGCAGATCAATAGAAAAAATATAAGCAAAGTAGGGAACGAATTGCATAGCTCTCTATCCTCGTTATAATATTCGCACTTCTTACAAACTTCATTGGAGTTCAGGTTAGTAGAGTGTCCAAGATAAGCGTAGAGGTTATGCGCGAAAGAGTTGATGCAATATGGGATTACCTGCGATGTTACATAAAGTGAAAATGAACCCCACTTTTCCATAGATGGAAATTTTTATAGTATATCAACGAAAAAGAAAGAAAAAAAAACAACACTGATATAGGAAAGTTGCACACAGCACTTTCGATTTTTCATTGCTTCTTTGAACGTTGATAAATTCAAAGGAAAAAATTAGAAGTGATCACATCGAACAGATTGGAATTGCTAAATTATAAGGAATTCAACTTCTGCGATCTAAAAATTGTAAATACTGTAGAGAAGGAAATGTGTATATATTTGAACATATTTTGGAATATGGAAAGAATAAGCGTAAGCATATAAAAATTTGTTAGATATAAAAAATACATAATTTATGTAATACCGAGTAAAAATTACGAGTTATATAGTAATGACGCAGTAAATAAAAATTAAGGATTATACAGAGTTCGTAATGAAGAGACTGTAAACACCTAAAAAAGATTTTAAATCTCCACCTTTCGCAATTCATGGCGACTTTTTTGAAGAGATTTCCTAATTTAAAAAAAAAATATCAGTTTATTTAGCGTTCCAAGTTGAAAGGTACAATTCGAGCATATTCGACCGGTCAAACAGCAATGGCTACCATAATAAAAATAAGTGGAGAATTTGAAAGGCAGAAAGACGGAAGAAAAGTGAAATAGCAGAAATTCTCTTTGCAATCTTGCAATTAGACGTTAAGCAAAAATGAGTAGAGAAACTAATAACGTCGAAATATGTTTTTAGAACTCCTAATATCAGGGCCTAAGATCTCAGGCAGCGATCGATGGACTTTATGGCCAAGCAACTAAGCAAATGGAGAAAAATAAAATAAAATAAAACGAGTCAACAGAATAGAACGCAGAACGAACTTCGCAAAAATGCTTGAAAAACTTATCAGACTCGATGCGAAGCTTGGCTTGCCTTTATTGTTCGTAATCGAGAGAATACGAATAAACAACCTTCTTCTTTATTGTCATTGAATTTCCATCCCTCTTATTGAATTCAACGGGTTCAATAGAAAATTCCCTTGTTTTTATTAGAAATTAGAAGAAATTACCTCTATTCGCATAGTACTCCTCGTTAATGAGTTAATTTAGTGGAAATCGGTGTCTTACGAAAAGAATAATTGAGAAATCACGATAATATTTCATCTACATATGCTAGAATTTTAAATGGTAATTGTTAACGAGTGATCTATTACTTTGTGATCTTCATTTTGTATAACAAGTTATCTTGCTCATACCTTTGTTGATCTCCCCCCCCCCCCCCCCCCCAAATTTTT
>QEWY01000242.1:25255-153417 GCA_006503575.1 Baylisascaris schroederi
CCTCCTGCAAATTTGCCAGAAAAAAAAACCCGTAAAATCGTCGCCAAACTTATTTAGTTGAAGATAAGTCATCGTTTCAACAGTTGTTTATTTGTTAATTATTCAGTAATGCTGAAAACATTGTAGGATAGGCATAAATGAGAGGCTCAGATGGTTTTATGAGCCTTTTAAATTGGCAAAATAAAGAGCGTGATGGAATATTTCAAACTTTTTTAGAAGAAAAAATGACGTACTCGTCTTTTCAATCAGTAATATTTTGCTAACAGCTTAGCTGCAATAATTTGATTTAAGAGCAATCGAAAAGTATAAAGAGATATTGCTTTGAGTTACTCTATGAATAAAAGGGATCAAATAAGATCCGTCGAAAAGGTTGCAATGAAGACTTTGCTTAAAACCACCATATAAATAAGAAAGAAGCTTATAATGTTGGTAAAGGTCGAACATTGGTGGCTTACCGACGTTTTTTTTTTGCAAATAGCCACCAAAGTGGCACATTTCAAGCTTTATCTCAACACCAATGTCGAACACTCTTTTTTTTTTTTTTTTTTTTTTTTTTTTTTTTTTTTTTTTTTTTTTTTTTTTTTTTTTTTTTTTTTTTTTTTTTTTTTTTTTTTTTTTTTTTTTTTTTTTTTTTTTTTTTTTTTTTTTTTTTTTTTTTTTTTTTTTTTTTTTTTTTTTTTTTTTTTTTTTTTTTTTTTTTTTTTTTTTTTTTTTTTTTTTTTTTTTTTTTTTTTTTTTTTTTTTTTTTTTTTTTTTTTTTTTTTTTTTTTTTTTTTTTTTTTTTTTTTTTTTTTTTTTTTTTTTTTTTTTTTTTTTGCGCAAAGTCAGCAGCTATTATTTAACGGCAATAGCTGGTAATAATGATGTGTGAAGGAAGAATCCATTTTAACAGTAAGGTGTGTTTCTAACCACCAATCTGGTTTAAGCACAATTTTTGGGATTCTGTTCTATTGGCTCGACTATCGCAGCTTTATTCTCCATAGTAGTATGAAAAGATTTAACAATTAAGCAGTAAATGTAACTTCATAGCTTAATTAATCTTTTAAATTATTCATAAAAATTAGCTTATACAATCAAAAGAGATATTTTTACCAACGAAATATGCAATGCTTCATAGTTCGCTAAAGACTTTTGAAAGGCATAAAAACAAATATTATATAAAATTTTTTGACTCATATAGAAATCAAAAATTCATACAACTCTTATTCAAATTACTGATAGGCGCTCTTAATTGGCGAATAAACACTTTTAATCGTTTTATTCATTAAAATATCAACTTATTATTTGCATTTTCAACAGATTATTTTCACATTTTAACGACGATAATTGCAATTCATTAATTACGATTTTTATTTTCAAATGCTAATTAATTCATAATCACAATTAAATTATTAGCTGATATTGCGATTATTAAGAAAAAAACAATCTAATTGAATATTATATGATCGTAAATAAATAAATAAATAAATAAATAACTATTTAAAAAAGGATCGATAGAGCGAGCAGTATGCACTAAATAGTGAAGTAAAATATTTAATAAAAATAAATCACAGTTTTATATGACAGATAACGTAGAGAAATAGAACGAATATCTACGTATGAATCCTTTGAAGAAATCAAAATGTAATTAGATGTTTTAGTGGCGATTTCTTAAACATTCATGCAAAAGCTCAAACTCTGATGATATGATGGTTAGTTTCCCGTTGAAATTGCTTCATTTGCTTTGTTGGTTAAGATTTCATAAATACACTTAGTTACATCACCCCCGTATAATTACTAATTCACTCACAATATTTACATAATTAGCACTTAAATATGAGTAGAATTTGTTACTTTAGCAAAAATCTTTCGTTGAGATAGAATACTTGTAAAGATGTGAGAGGGGGGGTGAAACTTATTGAAATCAACAATTATAAGATTATATTTTCGATTCATTCACAAATAATTTCAACTATTCAACGCAAATAAATTCAAATTAAAGAGCGATATTTTCGATGAAATGAAGAAAAAAAAAATTGCACGTTTTATAGTATAAAATACTTTTTAGTGTTAGATAGAAAGAAATATTCGGCGAAAAATATTGATTTGTAAAAAAAATAAACTGTTAAACATTGAAAAAATGACACCACTCAATGACTTATATCTGAATTTATAAGTGCTAT
Source organism: Baylisascaris schroederi (assembly GCA_006503575.1). Taxonomy (NCBI): domain Eukaryota; kingdom Metazoa; phylum Nematoda; class Chromadorea; order Rhabditida; family Ascarididae; genus Baylisascaris; species Baylisascaris schroederi. The sequence continues at coordinate 27,418 of QEWY01000242.1, forward strand.
AATTTGATATAGCCATTCACAAATGCTACAGTTTATCGTAACTATTACAATTACTTTTAGTTCATAATTTAATTTTAGATATTCAAAAGTGTTATAAGTGACCTGTTATCAGTATTGACCACTGGTCAATATCTAATAAGCACCCACTTAACTCAAACAGTGGTTCAGTGAAAAGAAGCATTGAAGTACAAACGAGGTGCCGCAGCTGAAAAAAAAAAAAAAAATGAATCGACGCGAACACATAACGTGTATGATGTAGTGATTGCCTCAAGGGGAGGACAAAGAGGTTCCAGAGTTTTCTACGTTTTTTGCACATAATCGCTTTTCAGTCTCCTGTTGCTAACAAAGCGAATTTTATGCTATTGAAATATGAATCGGAATAGATGATAAAAAACATAAAACAACGATGTGATCGCCGTGGTGGAATTATCAGTTTTATTATTATTATTTTTTTATAGTGTGCTATCAGCAGCAATGATTAGACTATACGGAGCCTAAGAATTTTTGTTCTCTAATTTATCGATGAATTTAAAGGTTTAATATTTTTGAAGATTTTTTTTAACGCTGCTATAATATTTACTCATTGAAAAATTATGCAAAAAAAGGTGATAAAAAATTTCAAAGATATGAAAATAGTATAGGATATCAAAGAAACTGAAAAAAAATTGAAAATTGTTCTGTTGCAGCTTGAAAAAAAAAACACATTTCTTTGAGTAATCTCTGGTCTTCGGAGTTTTATTTATTTATTTATTTATTTTTTGAAACTGATCTCCAATTAACTCCGATTCTTCTTCGTTGGATCAACAAATGCGTCGTCTTTAATATTTCATCGCTTGCCAATGTTCATGTGAGCACTAATAATGAAGAACTCAAAATCAATGGGATTGAACGGGAGGGTGGGGACAGGGATAATTTTTTTAAACGTTAAGTCTGCTCTTTTATTTCATCCTATTTTCAAGTGGAAAACCTATTAATAGTTAAGAAAATAGATTAGATAGATCAACTGAAATTCAACAACGAAAAATTCTACACGGGAGGAAGGTAAGAACGTTTCTCTATATTAAGCGTCAATTAATACGATCAGTTATACTATATAAGTAACAAGCTTATATTTCAGTTGCTAAAATATTGGACTTTTGACCAAATAAGAAGTTAAATCATGTGAATGTAAATGAAACAAATAGGGATTCAATTGTTTTTATAATCGGTGAATAAAAATTTGATTGAATTTGGAAGGAATTCGGCATTACTTACTATGAGGATCACTGAAAAGTGGAGATAGAAGTAGATGAAAAAGTAGGCATTTGGTGCTGTTTCATAGAAGGCTGCAGAAGCTCTACAACGGCCTTGAGAATTAAAATTATTAGAATACTTTTTTTATAGCCGAGATTTTAGTTCAGTTTTCTCAACAGAATAAAAAAAAAAGTTAACAAGTTTATAGCCGAGATTTTCTGAGGAAGCGGAAGTAGATGGAGGGTGTGGAAAAGCGAAAAGGTGAAGGGGAAGAGAAGAAAGGGGGCAGGGAACGAGGAACTGGGAAGGGGAAGGGGAAAGGGGAAGGTGAAAAAGGCAGAAATTGTTGCTAAGAGAGGTAAATATTGAAAATATTTTTTTTTTGGAATAGCTGATTAAATATATTTGGTGAGTTATTAAATTATTAAAGTAATTGCAATTTTTTCAACATCCGAATACCATTCATCGATCAACGGCAAACAAATATTCGATTATGCATATTGAGAGATCCGAATTAAAATAAATTAAAAAAAAAGTTGAACCTATCCAATTTTATTAAAATAAGCAATGAAGTTAATAATGTTGTATAGCTGATAGAATGCAAAACGAGTTTTCATGAGTTGTCGTTGCATCCATTTGCTTGTGCGATTTTTTTTTTTCTGGAAACATTTTTGCTTCACAGGGAATTAAGTGGAGTTATGAATGGTTGTCGACATCTGAAAGCGCTGAAAGCATTTATCGCTTTCATCTTCGAAAACGTTGAAAGAGAATGCAAGAGGTAAATGTTTGCAGAAAAAGGAATGGCGCCGTTCGATAACGTCAACGATGTAAAAAAATAATATCCACAAAAACGTCGGTCAGACGGATTGCGTTTCCATTTTATTTTCCTCGTTAGTGTTAGCAAAGAGATTGCTCTATATGAACTTGCATTTTAGTGGAATAGCAAATATTTTGTGCTTTGTGTGTATACAAGAGAAAATATATCTACTTATTAGAGCTCTTCGCTTTTTGTTTTTTCCTTTCTTGCTTATAGACACCACCTTTGCAATTGGTAATCACTTATGCATTCGAGGCATTCGTTGATCTAAACAGGCCTATATTCAATCAACTTATGTAAATTTCCATAAAACTTTTTCCATAACTAAAGAGCAATAAAGAGACTAAAGTGTCTCTTCCTTTTAAGCAGCTTACAGATGATCAACATTAACAGGTAAAAGTTTCTTTTTCAATCGCCAATAAACAAAGTGGAATGGCAACGAGGAAAATTACAGAGTTCAGCGTAATTTCGAAAAAGCATTTCATATATCACTAGGAATGATAGTTGAAAAAAAAGTTGAGAGATATTAAAACCGCTTAAACGGAAAACATTTGTTATATTTCCAACTCGGTACTATTATCGATAGATAATGACGTTTAATATCACTATACAGCGAGGCTAACACAGAGATAAGTAGGTAAATTTTTCGACATTGAGCTTCACCATAACACCCACTCCGGTTCTGAAATTTCTGAATTCCAATAGGTTTTAGCGTTCTAACCTCGCTTCTTTGTCATCGTAGTATAGTAATGTCGGTAAGCTAGATGGAAATTCGTCCTCTATTCTGTAGTTTCGGAAAATTGGCGTTTTCTAGAGGTTCGAAAATGGTTTTTAAAAAATCTATTAGGGTCCCACCTCAGTTCAAACCACTAAAATGTTAATCGCAAGAGAGATTAACGATTTGTGTTAGAAAGTGACGAATACAATTCGCCAATAATACTTGCACAAATGATAGAGAATGCTAAAGAACGAATGAGCAACATATATTCTCAATAACGGTGAATATTAACAAAGAATGAAGTTGACAAGTTAAAATCGTTGAATTGACCATTGATTGAAAAGATGCTAAAAGATATATGAAAAGAATGGCAACTATAAATGCAATTGTAACAAATACGTTTGTCAATACACAATGTATACACCTCAAATGCAATAAATAATAAACACTTAAAAAATATTCTAAAAAGCTTGTTGATAAAAAAAATACGAAAAAAAAAGTTCTCTAGCATTTGATATTGTACCGCAAGTGTTATCGCTTCTCATCTAATGGCTTTTATTTTAGATGCCGATTTGAGACAATAAAAAACTTTCCCTTTCGTTCTCCTTCACTACCCTCTCTCTTCCCTCCTCTTCTCTTCTCTTCTACAGTGGATAGTGACACTCCTAAGTTCTGTAAACAAAGGGAAAGAATGACATTTCCATGACTTAACAATGCACGAATCCGATACCTGAATGGTTTCTCCTGCATTATCTGAACCCAACAAAAGTATAAAACGATTTTTTGTTGAGTAGTAAATAAAGATCAAGAAATTTAAGCTAAAAGTTTTGAATTTACCTCTCCAAAGAGATCTTTTAAAATTTTGCAAAAAACGGAAACTTTCCTACGAAAAATTGGAATATTTTCTTAAAATAGCAAGCGCATAGATGATAGTAACAATAAATTCTTCACAAATAACTTCTCGACTAGTCATATGAAAAATATATTAAGTAACATTTATACCTACAAAGATGAATTCATGCGTTTATCTCTCGGTGTAATAATGTCTTTACTTTATCAGTATTGCATGAGGGTCAGTTTTTTCAGCTTAGCTAAATGAATTTCTATGATTTGTGTTGTTTTTTCAATTGCGTTCTTCATTTCACATCCACATTTTTTCAGACATTAGGGGAATGCGATAGGGAAGGGTTTGAGGATGCCCATTCCATTTTCGGGATTTCACATGCCTGTTTTCAACCCAGTATGTTTCGCAAATACGGATGTAGAATGGGACTTATTTGCATCTACATTCCTCTCCTCTCATCCTTCTCAAACAGTATCTCCCTCCCCCTTCCCGCATCATTCTTAAGGTTCTACCGAAAGAGGCAGGATGTGAGCAGTTACAAATTTCATCTTGCTTGTCTTTTCACATCGCTTCTATTTTCGCGTGGCAGGAGAAGTTGTTAGGGAAAGTTAGGGCTTTAGGCTCCTCTTTTGTACTTCGGATTCTCAGGAGTCAATTCACCGCTGTTTCGTTTAAAAGAAAGGTACTTTGCCACCCCCTCGTCCTCATGAGGGTGCTGGGCTGAACCAGGTTGCTGGTTGCTCAATGAGGTTGATTGGTAGAGTGAACCAAAGAGTCTGGTCGAAACCCAATTACAACCGATCACGCATTAATCACTACGATACGATCATTGCAAAGCACAAAAAAAAACTCATTACCGATAAAACACCTCCATCTGGGGCGAAGGCAACTTGACCTCATCTGCTATCATGCCACAACAGGTTAAGTTAGACCACCTTGGGACAGACAGACAAAGAGAAGAAATTCTCCCACCATCAACTTTGACCGTTTTCCTCTTCTTCTTTTGCCTTTATAGGCCTCTCTTCGTTCTTAATTGCTCTGATTGCAATAAGAGGCCTTATAGATCATTGCGGTCTTTCTTTTTTGGCTTCCATAATATTGCAATTTGATAAAGCTGCATATAAGTATATCCATTAGGCAACTTCTCGCTTTTGACTTCTGCGAACATAAGTTCATATGACTTTCACCGCCAGTTATGATTCCACTATGAACTTTACATAATCGATGAACAAAAGAGTGACATAGCTTAAAATCGGTAGTTTTATTAATGCTCTACGCATTGCATTGAATGATGAAAGTTGATCTAATTTTTTCCAGCATTTAGTGAATCAACTTTGAAATTTTTTATAATCATTGAACGACATTTCCGAGAGCATTATACAGCTGCAGATTTAAAACTATATGATATTTTTCAAATAAGAACCATCCAAGAAATCAAAGATTTATAATCACTCGATTAAATCTCTTTAAATTCCATCAATGATTAAATAACAGCTAGCAAACCATCACAGCATTCACTAATTCTAGATTCTTTTTTATCTAACGAGGATCACTGTACTGACTTTGACTAAGTGTGGATAACCGCACCAATACAGTGAGGTGGACTGCAAGTGAAGGTTAGTCGAAAGTTTCATTCATTTGTGAGTGGAAAAAAAATTCATGCTGAGTTGTTAAAGGATTGATGGTTTTAAGGAAGTAAACATCCTATCCTAGAATAGCGCACTCAGGAAGAGTTCATTTATGGTGGTATTGTTTAGCTATGCCTTGCTTGGCTTCACCTTGCTAGTCAGTACGCCTTACCATGAATTTAAGGTGAAATAAAAGTAAACACCTTTCAGATGCGAGTAGAATTTCTTGCTAATGACTTGCATATCGCCCCCCTCAGTCCTCAACACTTCATTCTGCTTGAAATAAACGTGATCTCAGCTTTATCCCATGTACATTCGAGAATAAGTGGGATAAATTTGCAATAATTTCTTTCGATACAATAGTTGCAGCAATTTTTTTGCAGTTTTTGCAGCAGTTTCCTTTTCCTCTGAGAATAGAGATTCGTTCGCCTCACTAGCATAATGAAACGTCAATGCAAAAACATGCAATACTCGAAAATGTGTGCTGACTCTTTTGAAGCTGTAACATCTAATATCTGCCTCTTAATAATATTACTCCAACCCCCACTCTTTCCACATCCCCCAATAGAATTTCCTATTGAGAATCGTTACAAATAGCAATCGCGGATCGACTGCTGTAAAAAAAAAAATTTCGAATATAAAAATCATAGGAATGTCGGTAAATATCAAATGCAATTAAAAGTCAGCAGTGCACTTATCTATGCTAGCATTTTCATAATTTCGCTTCCTCTTGCAAGTGAATACTTCTATGCTTTACAGGAAGTGCTTGGTTACGAGAAGAGAAATTTAATCGAACTATTTTGATGTTCTTTATAAAATGATAAATTTTTTTTTGATAAAATGATAAATAAATGATAAAATGATAAAATGATAAAATGATAAATAAAATGTTAGCCATTTTAATTTTTATAAAATGATAAATACTACCTGTGAAATTGGTAGAAAAATGCATTACTAAGAGAATGAAGTAATTTACTAGGGAAGCAAATACAATATGCATTTTTGCACTCTAAATTACCTGAATAATAGTTTATCCAAGCATTCGAAAACAATCATATTATGCATAGTTATCCGCATTCCTAAACGCATATATAAATTTTCAATGAAGAAATCATTTTTAATCCGATCCTATTTGTTGAAAGGAAAAAAAATTTTTTTTTTCACACATAAATCAAAAACGCAACGAGCTCATATGCTAATAGTGAGTAATGGCGAAAAATTTTATACTCAGAAGGTCATTTCACTGTGGAGGTATTGCCGATCAGAATTCGTTACGCGGCATTTGTGATTTTTGCACTGAAACCACCTCATAGACAACATATATAGATAAACATACAACGGTATTACGTTAACTTAAGTGCATTGCAAAAACATTGAAAAATGCAGAAAAAAGAGGAATATATTTTTGCATATAATTCAAGAAAAATCACTACAACGGCAATCTAAAAGAAATATCGCTAAAATTATGATCACCTTTTTACTTCATTCTAATTCGTTTATATAAATTTACTTGTTTATATGAATCAGAAGTAATTGTAAGTATTTTAGAACAGCAACAAAATATATTGAAATAGCATATTTAGATATAATCAGTTATATCCTCTACGGAACCCTGAAGAAGTGCTGATTATCAATGTTTATCAGTATTGATGCAACTCATGAAAGGTTTTTTTTTTTGTAAGTCAGCGAACACTAAAATTTTTTCAAGGAGCACAAATCGATTTTCATTATATTATCACTAACTATTGCCTTTGCTACATTTAATTGAATTTGTGAAAAAGAAAAAAAAAAGGTTACCTAAGAGTATAGCAGCTAATACTGAATTTTCAGCATTCATATTCTTAAACAACCGTTGTGATTGTGCGAACAATTTTTTTTTTTTTTTTTTTTTTTTTTTATATATATATATATATATATATATATATATATATATATATATATATATATATAGGGAAATTGATGAGACCATTCAACTGTCGACAATTTTTTTGAAGTTAATGGATTAGCTAAAAAACTTTTTGAAGACCACTTCATGGTTCAGATAATGCACATCAAATTGCCCACCTTAACCTCTGAGACTCCCTCCGCATCCCAGTGAAATTATTGCACAGACATACAGACAGACGCATATATCTGCCATAGTACGTTCAGAAAAAGCAAATTTGCAGAAGCATATAAAACGTTAACTGTTGGCGAATATATGTCGAATATTTGAGCATTTTGGAGCTGAACGTTCCAACGAATCATTATTCATTGGGTGAATCAGATTGTGCAGAAAAGACTGCTTCCAGTTAACCGATCTTCTATAAAACTTTGCTGATCTCTCTCAAATTCGGTTTAGATTTCTTCAATTTTGTTGTTCTCTTTCAAATTTCGTTGCTCTCTTTGAAGTTCTAGATTCAAATAGAATTTCCTAAGCTAATATGCATAGTTTTTTATGCGTTGCAAATAATACTTATGCGCGGACAATATAAGTGTTAATATTAACAAAAGAGGTATAAAATTTGAAAAATTATATAAAAATGATGTTAAATTCACTACCGATATTGGCAAAAAAAAAAAAGAAAAATAAAAAAGCTTTAAGATGGGTTAATTGAGATGCTAACACACCATTAATCAAGTATTAAAGGATCGAATATAAACATTTGTATACTTTTTAATAAGCAAAACAATGTGTCACAGCAATTGCGAAAAGTAATTTCGATGAAAGAAATGCGCATCAATATTAAAGGAATATATAAACGAAATGCGATCGTCATATGTCAACAATATCGGTTGATCCCCTCATAAAACAGGAAGTATTGTGTTCACTTCACCATGACTACAAGAATAAGCTCAGTTAGTCAACGATATTCGAAGTTCATCTATTGTTCGTTTTATATCTCTTTTGCCTATAGTGAAGAATGGAAATTTCATTCTTCTTTTTGAATGCATGCGAATTGAAAAAAAGAAAAAACAAAAACAAAAACAAAGAAAAAACAACAATATTCGTTGAAAATACAAAAAACGAATATTTCTTTCCGATGAGCATGCAAAGAAATGAAAAATGAGAATTTCTAAATGGATATTTGCTGCTAAAATGCTTGTTGCAGCTATGAATCCGCATACAAGATTTAATTGCACTTCCCTCTAGATATATCGCTTTTCAATGGGCTTCTTCCCTAATTTATAGGAAATATTCCGTTGAGCTGAATGAAATGAAATTGTATAGTATCTCATTAGTGAGTGTAATGAATGTACATGACGAAAGTCTTCGATAGAATTTGATTCAAAAGATAATAAATGATCTAAAGATTTGGTTTTGTAGAATCCGCTCTTTCCACGCTACTTCCTTTACAATTCGTATTTGCGAATCATCGGCAAAAGCAACGAATAATTACTAGATTGTGGACGCAAATGCTGAAACGTTTCGAAACAAGATTTGACCCGCTGATTCGAGAGTTGCCAAGCATAAAATTCTGCATTCCAGAGAACGACAACCGCATACATCCCAAATGACAAAAAATACCGTTTCTAGCGATTATTTGAAGCATATTTAAACAGCTGTGCCCTTAAAGCGCAAATTCGGAGCACTTCTGCTGGAGAATAGGTTGCAAGTTCTGTTAAAATCTCTGTTTTTAAATGAACCCCAAATGACGAAATACTCGAAGACGTTTCCATTTAAAAAATACCCAAAATTCTATATATTTTATGAAAGATTAACGCTGGATTTCATCGTGAAAATAGTGGCGGTGATCGCCATTCTTCTTTTCGGCATTCGAGTATAGTTGGGTAGATTCGTCAACCCCGTCCTCCTTTCTCCGCTGCCCTGATATCTCTCCTCTCTCCCACTCAGTGTTCATGAAGTGTGGCATATTGTTCAAAATTTTGATGGGATTAAGGATGCGAATAAAGTAGTATTCCAAGAATTTACTTCTCTTATGGTCTCGTTTCAGGTCGACCGTCTTATAGTTGCGTCGTTACAATCGAAGTGTCACTACCAATGAGACTGTTTGTGATGAACGCATCGAAATGTCACCCCCATGAAAATATACTGCATCTACATCACCTAATCACTCATGAGTTTCCACATGCATCGATTTCAATTCCAAAGAAACATGTTTTAATCAGAAATATTTCATATCACTCGACTTGTAGTATATCACACAATATTTTTATCAGTTAACCACCTTATTGGAATCCATCGAAATCGAAATGAACAGTGATTCTGTTGGTATTTTACTTTAATAAAACATCATTCACGCAAATCCTCTGTTGAAAAAGTAAACCAGCCAACGATCTCTGGGAGCAGATGTTACTAAATATGCAAAATTGCTTGAAAAGACAAGTGAAAATAAATTGGCAAGTTGTATTTTGATTCAGTATGGGAATAACCGACTAAGAAACAGAGAGACAAACAGGCAGGTACGACACAATTAATAAACAGTGGATTCACCCTCTGTATCCAGAGAACGCCTTGAATGCGAGCGTGACTATATGAGCCTAAACTTGACCCCATATATTCATATATAATTCATTTGATTCACTCATATGTCTAAAATTGACTCAATGGATTTCCCCTCCAATTTAAATCTCCTTAGAGGCTGTAGAGAGCGGAAAGGAATTTGAATAAAAAAAACGATTTTATATAAAAAAGGTTCAAAGACCATCTGGATTGCCTTGAATGGAGGAATACCCTGAGATGCATTTTGAAGAGGAAATCTCTCTTGGCTGGCTCTTGAACGAACAAGCAAGAGCGGATATCAAAATTTTCACTTGCGAGAAGCAAAATGGTTACAGACGGTTGGAGGACACTCTTACCTCTTGGCTCGTTTAACAAATAGATTTCAGATCTCCTCTCTTCCCTTCCCCTCTCTAGCCATATTCCTGGTTGAGGAGCGACCAGCTGTCAGCACAAGTGAATGTAACTCGGACGGGCTGCAAAGGTAAGGTGAGGAGAGGAGAAAGTGAAATGGACTTTAGCTGGTGAGATGTATTTGAGCAGTGAACGCTGGTTGTCTGCGCTGGGGCGTGCGACAAGCAGCGTCGAACGGAGGGAGTGACCCGTCTGGATCACGTCATCACTCACATGTATATACACCCGAGGCAGCTGGCATGAGCACGTGCACATACGACGGGCGACAGCCTCTCGAGACGGCGGCTGGCAAGAAGATACTGATTAGGCGCTTGCACCGCATCGATGTGCAACATCGCCGACGACTCATAGCCATGCTTCTCGCACTCCCCCTTCTTGCATATGCAAAAAACAACTCAAAGCTGTATGCTGCTCATGAATACATCGTCTGATGCCCTTGCTTCACATCTTGCTATCTCTCAAAAATTTGCAGCATATGTACACCTTAACAGGTGATGAGCGTGCCATACACAATGCGCGTTCAACTAAAAGCCAACACAAAACCAAAGCAGTCTGCTAGCCGAGCAGCCGTCTGGAAGTGAGGTGTGCTGTCGCTATCCCGACGGAGCGACCATATAGCAGACAGACGCTCATCGTTTTGCACAACACCATTTTCGAGCATGAGACGCTCAACGATGCAGCAGTCAGCGTTATTTGGGACACAAAAAACGAATCGACATTTCGCTTCATGAAATCTATGCACTCTGATGCAATGAAGGAAAAGGAAATTCACGTAAAAACTTGTGAAAAGAGCATGCAATAATCGGAGTGTTCCAAAAAAAAAGAAAAGAGATGAAATTGTGAGAGGCACACTGTTCATAAGAATATGCTCGAGAAAAATAGCCATAAAGCAAAGCTGCTCAAATGCTATCAGAGGAAGGGGTTCTAGTGAAGAGAAGAGTTGCACTATTATATCACAAATATAGTTTCCTCTAAATGAGGCATAATATTCTTAGGTGAATTCATGAGCATGTTGAACGATATGGGTAACAGTAATTGCTCAGGGATAGTTGTAAACAGCGCTGAATGGGATACATGGAATTTCCATAAAAACAGCGGAATATTCACAAACAAAGGTGAGAACTTAATAAAGAAGATAATTTTTGTTGATTTTCATACCGGAAAGGCGTAAATTACAAAATTATTGAAACATTCGATAAATTGCGAAATCAAAGTGGAGTCTTGAAGTTTGTAAACGCTTTTCCTTTGACTAATCTTGCAAATAAATTATAGATGCGACAAATTATAGATACGGTTTTGTTAAAACACTGCAAAACCAGTAAATATTTTTGAATGAAGTTAGATTCAGGTGTGAATAGGCTTTTTTGGTTGCATATAGAAATTATGGTTGGTATTGCTTTCAAGTAAATTGCTATGTGCCAAAATTTTGTTATAGAGAATCGTCTATAGCGATTTATATATACTTCATAGCAAAATTTATTTAGATATAATGCGTTAAATTCATCTAATATGCAACTAGCCATGAAACACATCTTCATGCGATTGTTTCTACTACAAATTTTATTCATCGAATGATCGATACTATTGACGTCGATTAAAAAAAAAAAAACTTACGAAACATTATGAGAAAAATATTTCACATGAGTGAAAAATTTCGCAAAATATTTCCTTTTATTTTATTTTTTATTTTTTAAAGAAAAAGAATGGTAAAGTCCTACCGATATTACTTAGCAATCAACAATAAAATGCAATCAGTCAAAATGTTCTCTCGGAGAAAAACAAAACAAAGATACCATTAACCAAAAAAAAAAACATTACAACGTATCAGCGTGCAAGGAAGCATTCATTCTCAGTGATCTATCGTTTTCGTTTCAGCTCGTCGACTAGACTTATTGGAGCCATACAAATCGAGCTCCAACAACGATTTTATTCAACTCATTTTGCGGCTAATCCAATAAAATTATAGCAACAACAACAATAACACATAGTATATGTTTTGCCAAGTAAGACATTGTGTTATTCTAGCATATTCTTCATTACTCACATTGCTTCATGTGAGCAATTGGCAAACCAATGTGCTATAATAACACATTTCCTCATTATATCTAACAAATGCTGTAAACGCTAAACGGTTATTTTTGTCTGATAATGTGATGGAAGTTCGCGAATAAGCATTATCGAATCTATTCAGTAATCAATAAACTTAAAAAAAAGCTCGAACAGCCAACCGAACTATACCTATCGAAATGATTTGCAACCTACATAATATTGCAAAACAATTCAAACTAGGCATTCAATTTTGCATTTATACGAATTCGTTATGTTCTCTTTATAGGAAAGTCCAAATTTTATCTCCTTGATGGGAATGAACTCGTATGGCTATCGCTAAAATTTGGGAGTAATCAGAGTCGCCTTTCTCTAAAGATTTTATTGAAATTATTAGTCATTTCCCGCTGCAAAATCCTCCTTCGTAATCAACTGTTTTTGCGGGCGAAAAAATTTAATGACTTATTGTTGAGCAAACAATAAAGAATTGGTTTGCTTAAGCGACTGTCAATAAAAGTTTTTACATTGTAATGCCGCTTACTTTACTTTAAAACATTTCGGGCAAACGCATCGATGCATTAAAATTACTCAACGAAATATTAAATCGATGTCTAATAAAAATATTAAAGAGGCATTATAAAGGAATTATTTGTCTCGAAAGAATAGCAAAAATAACATCGCTAATTAATCTATTGAGTGAAATTAGCTAGCACTAAATAATTCAATAATATAACAAAACTTAGAAATGCGAAAGAATTGAGCATCGTTTTTAGCTAAATTTTTTTTTTGCAAAACTCTAAGAAATGCCTAATGCGGACTTCGCCTTTTTTTTTGCCTGCCCTCCATATATAAACAAAATCCATCTAATGTAATGTGGTACTTTCACCGTTTAATACTTCAGCAATACATAGCTATTTAATTATATCACTATATTCAATTCGCACATTCTAACTACAAAAAAAAAAATTAAAAAAATAAAAGTGAATTAAATAAAATCTTCAAAGAGTCCATCTAAGGATGGATATGGCAAATAAGCAATTCGAAAAATAAACTAATGAAAATGGCGCAATACACGTATTTATATCATAGCCCACTTAACACCACCAATCAACATTGATAATTACCAAGAGATAATAAAACATGCACAATGATCGATCTTTTTTTTTAGAATGAAAACGACCACTCCCATAAATCAAAAAGAATCGTCTCTTCAACTAGATCGATTCTCAAATGCAAACTGCAATGCTGTAATATATGGCTCGAATTAATATACGGCTGCAACAGACGAAAGAATTTGCATACAAATATTTATTATAACGGAATCTTTGATTTGAAGATGAAATAATAGATTAATGAAGTTAGATTCTTGTCGAATTTTTAGAGTGCTCTCTCTCTCTCTCGAAAAACAAAAACAAAAAACAAAAAACAAAAAAAAAACAAGTGAAAGTCGCAAAACAAGGAATCCAATCGATGACATAGATGAGGTTAATCGATTGATATAAATGCATTTGATAGTTGAATTTCCTTCATATTTGTTCGAAAAAGATTGTTGTAAAAAAAAGCAAAATATATAAAATATTAAAAACTTTGTATTCGATCAAATCTCATCTCTATGTGAATTTGCACGATTTCCACCAATTTATTCAATCCTATAAAAGTCTAAATAATTAGTAAAAATCGGTAACTCACATCAATTGAAAGGATCATATCTTATCAATGAACAATCAATGTTTATGGAATTTGGAAATTTGGTAGTAAGAAATACGATCAAAATATTAGTATCAAAATCTATAATCATTTACTGATTGTTCAACGGATCTACTTGAAGGCATGAGAAACAAATGGAAGAACTATGGAGGTGCGGAAAGCGGTTGCGCAGTCCCTACAATATTATGGCGATCTTCCTTATTAATTCTTCATCTCTGAAAGACAATTTAACTATTTCGAGAGAAGGGATTAAGTTTATTGGAACTCCTCAAAGTTTATTGGAATGTTGAAAATTCCAACCAGTAATAATCTGATGGCCACCAACGTCGTTATGAACGTTGAAGTGGCAGCTAAAATCGCAACTCGCTATGGAAAACGAAAACAACGAAAGAGTTTCTGAAGTTCATCAATGCGTTGCGATCAAAAATCATTGCTCAGACAGAACGGATAAAAAGAACACAAAAATTGATTAGGAAGCAGCAATCAGTTGACATATGCCAATCGAGAAATTGCTCTTTTTTTTTGTGTCTTTCGTAATAACAGGAATAGGAAACGCTAACCGCAAAGCGGCACTAAGAGAATATTGTTCAATGTACTTTAAAAGAGTTTACTTTTAAACAAAAAAGCCATCCAACAGATTCATTTACCGACTCCCTCAAAAATAAGTTTAAAAAAAAATAAAAGAATTTTAGGGACGGATCGTCAGAATTCGAAAAAAAATCCATTATTTTTATCAAATTCGATAGATGCAGGAACTGACTGATGCTTTATCAGTAATTATAAACTTTGACCATCCATCTTCAATTAACGATCAATTCGCGGAGTAGTAGGCTGGATCTTTTTTTTGTAGGGGGAGGGGGTGAAATTGGTTTTCCTGCATTTTCTGGAATTTGTTACAACTAGCTTATTTATGTTCGCAGATATGACAATGAGTTCAAACTGTTTGATAAACGGGATTTTATGTGATGGAAATCATTTCCAGGTGGGAATTGAATTCATCACTTTCTGCTTTCCGAGCGAACTCTTACATCATAAATGCAAAAAGCATCGATTCTCAGTTTGCGATTATCACATCTAAATGAATGTAAGTCCTGGTGCTTCTATTTTCGTTGGCTTTTATAATTAAAACAATGCTACTATGTAGCAAGCATGTTTCATTTTGTTTTTCTTATATTATCTTCTATTTCATTGGGTATTCTAAACATAACTGACTGGCACATCACAGACTAAATAATGTTGATGCTGCTTATATTGAAGAACGAACTTTCGATTTTTTTTGCAAGAGTTTGAAATGGTTATTGGAACTACAGGTCATTCAAGATCAGGGACCTATATTTAGAGGACAGCATGAATTTAAGACGGGCTTTTATTTTTCCGATACTTGTGCGGCAGAATTAATATTCGATAAGGGAGTGCTCCTCAAAAAGTCTCTATCGAAGAAAATACGGCAATTCTGTCGCCTATGTGAGTCATTTTAGGCTATAATTATATTTGTGCGCAAAAGGTATGTTCATTGATTGCAATATGAGCCTTTAATCGCACATATTGCACTTAGAAGACAGCTGATTCATATACAGCTGGTAATAATTCATTGCAGACGAATAAAAAGCCGACAATTTTACATACAGTCTGGAGATGTAAAATACGTAAAAGCTTCGTCACTATGGTAACACACGATTCACTTAGAAAGTCTTCCTTGCAAGTTGCAAAAAAAAAAGTGTTAGCCTTAATAGGCGTTCGATGTCTTTGCAACGATGAGACAATCTTTCAAACGTTTTGCAGAATTTGCAATAATTCGATCGGATCGATTGTATTTGCAATTTTCTTTTTTTGCAATACAACGTAATTTATCTGCTCATAGAATATTTACTAAATAGTCTTTTCAATATTCTTTTGTGGGTTATGCATTAAACAGTTTTTGTAATATTTTTCAAACTATTAGTGGAGAAATAAAAGTGAAAATTTTGATCTCTAAAATCTTTGCAATTTCATGAAATGCAAAAATAAATTTCGAAATGTTTATATGGATGCGAATTATATGCTAAAAGTATATCAATTTAGAACTTTTTTTTTAAAAAAAAGTGTGAAAGATTTTATCGATAATATTTAAAGTCGATTATAATCGAAAGAGAATTTCAATTTGATCGATGAACGGTGAGAATTGATTTAAAATATTCAATTAAATGAGAAATTGTTTCCGTCAAAAATTCAGAGGAAATAATTGGAAATAGCGTATTTTTTTTCGATAAGAAATAGCGTCTTATTGAAATCAAAATCAACAAACACAAAACGTCACGGAGACGCTAATTACAACAAGTACGACAAACAAGCCGAGCAAACACCATTAAATGCTTTCATTAAAAATTCATTGAGGAATTTTGATGAAGACTAAAGGATTACCAATTTTGTCTGTGAATAATTTCAGCAATTTGTATGAGTCGAATTGTCCACAGAAGTGCAATTTTCGAGTGTCTGCCATCGCTTCACCGATTGAATCAGCTGGTGGGCAAAAAAAAAAAAATACAGTTGATCAAAACTGGTTCAATCGGTTCAACTCGAAGCCCACATTTTATTTGCTTGAAAAGAATGGATATGGCAATAAAGCAATCAATCAAATAGGCTGTTTTACAAATGTTTATACCGTTTTGGCGAGTGATGTGTAACTCTGGAGTAAGGCGAATCCGAAAATACATCCACGGGTTTAGTGAGACTGTTCAGGGCGGTCATCCGCTTTTCCGAACGGTTATTCGTTACTTTCCATTTGGTGCTTTGCGCTTTCCGATCGGTACCGTACACTTCTCACTCGGTACAGTATCGAGCCTTTATTAACGATGATTTATGGCTAAATACGTGAATAAATTTCTTATCTAACTTTAGCGTCGTCTACCATTGCTTGTTTGACCGAAATAACGACTGCACATCTACGATCGACAAAAAAAAATTAGCATCTTATTAGCGTTGATGTCCGATATTGTTTGATCTTACATGGATGAAACATCAGCGTCATTACACTTTGTAGGAAACCTCTGAGAGTATTTTTCGTTTGCAAACGATCTCGCAATATAACTATCAATCATGTCGACATTTTAATATTAGATACTCTTTGAAAAATTAGAAAAAGTTGACTAAAAATATCTCTTGAACGAAACATTTATTTTTATTTTTTTATTTTTATTTTTATTTTTTATTTATTTTTATTTTTTTATTTTTATTTTTATTTTTTTTTGACGATAATTGTCGAAGTTCTGCTTTCAATAAAGTCATGAATAAAGGTATTAAACTCAATGTTTGCACTAAGTAGTTTCATCATCTAGTTCTCCTTAGAATTATGTTATAATCTTCCCAGGATGATAGTCGCAATTTGCGTTCGATAATTTTGTCGTTTAGGACAGCGAATAACAATCGCTGCAGGTCCAGGTGCATATGTCGTCGTTGGTTACTGAGCAAATAGGACGAATGGAGTTGATGTTGTTGCCATTCAAAGAAACAGACTAATAAAGGCAACAAACGACGAAAAATACACCGAGTATTTCTTTCAATATACTTTGCACTTCTAAAAATATAAGCGGTTTTCTTTGCTTCAATAATTTAACCTGTACAATGCTTTCTTCAAATAAACTCATCTACAGTATTCAAACTTACAGTATGCAAAACAAATAGTATGTAATCTTACGATTGCAAAACATTAGTAAAACTAATTCCAGTCATAAGTAAGTTAGTTGTAAAAACTTGATTATCATCAAAAAGCATATTACATTATAGTATAATGGTCTCGCCTTAGTACATCATATTGTACAAATGAGTGGTACAAGGATAGGGGAAAGGGCAGGGGGAGGGGGAGGTTAGGAAAGCTATACACTTTGGATAGAGATGAATAGATGCATATGGTAAAAGTAATTTTTTGTATACGTAAAGCTCGAAAAAGAAACAACAGATTTTTGTTCTTGATCTAATCGTCGCCTATCTAACTCATTAATGAGATAGGTGGTTTGCCACTTAATTAATGAAAACACATATAGATAACATACCTTTGAGCTTTCTATCTCGTGTATATGCAAACAAAGATAGTTAGGCAATAGTTGGGTGTCTCAACTTTCCTTCGCATCCTCTTCCTCCACCTCCCCTCCCTCCTTTTGACGCCCTTTATGAAAATATGAAAGTTTTATTGATGCGAATACAACTGCAAGAATATTCACTCAACTCTGATGATGATCTAAAAGGTTTCAACAATTTCTGCCAACCTGAAGCAAATTCGTTGAGCGAAAGTTCGGCAACTAACTAGAACTGTCATTAATATACAATTGCGGCTTTGTTTCCCTGCGTCAGGGTGGATCGAATTTCGTGGAATAATCCATTCATATTTGTAATAAAAAAAACTATAAAGTCACTAAACAAACATATAGGGCCGCATACACTATCGTCTCATTCATTAGAAGTTACCAAAAAATATGTGTAAAAGTAAAATTGACATTTTAGGTATTTTGCTTAAAAGCAACGCAAAAATATCCACTTAAGATATTC
Source organism: Baylisascaris schroederi (assembly GCA_006503575.1). NCBI lineage: Eukaryota > Metazoa > Nematoda > Chromadorea > Rhabditida > Ascarididae > Baylisascaris > Baylisascaris schroederi. The sequence continues at coordinate 45,787 of QEWY01000242.1, forward strand.
TGCTCTAACAAATACATGCAAGAACAACTATCTACTGGTGAGCGAAGAGTTTTATCGCTCGATGTTTGCATGGTAAGTGGTTAGCCTTCAGCAGGAAGTGTTCCTGGTCGCTTTCTTCGAATGAAACTACCGAGGGAACGCAGTAGCATCCAGCAGAGGTTGTAGCGGCACAGCCGCATCACCCACACCACTGTGGAGACAATCAACCATCCATAAGATCACAGACAATCCTATATAAGAACACCCTCACGTGAAAAACACTCGTGCATGCTTAATATGTCTCCGTCCATCCTCTTCCATCTAGGACAAAGTTGCCGTGAAAGAGCGGGACGAAACAGGCCTTGCCTATACAGGTGCTCATGGATTGAACTACCCACAAAGAGTGGTCGCAAGCCGCCTTCCATTGCACAACCCTTATTGAAAGGGACATTGTACACATAGGAATAGGGATGGATTACACGTATTATTTAGCTAGTAGAGGAAGATACAAAACTACATACATGCCGAAACAAATTTATAATGGTAGAGTGAGTGATGAGTGCTCGAACATTCACTCGATATGGCTGCACCCAACATAAGAAATGATCACTTATAGCATCACTGCTATCGTGAAGAAGTGCTTGCTGACAGACAGTTTCAATTGCGATGACCTCGAGCATGCAATTAGCTCGTTTTTTACACTTTTTATAGCTCTATTTTCATTGCTCCGAATCGCTTCAGTGAGTTGAGCTTTTGATGGTTGGTAAAACCGATTTGCAGTGTGCACCATTTTTCGAGGACATCTTTTTCAATCGACCAAAATAAAGAAGTTTTTTCTATTTCCTTTGCTTTTATATTTTTCCATTATGTGTTGTCTCCGATTTCGTTGCATTCTTTGTGGAAATTCGACGTCGTTGGTTAAATCACAATTTTACCTACTTCAAAGTGATTTGTGATTTGCGTTCAATCTGCTCTCATTGTTCAAAAGTGGACAGGTCGTGTGGCAATCACCATTTCAGATGAGGTTTTTTTTTTTTGTCGAGGAGCGCAGATTGAAGAAAAGGAAAAAAAAAACGACGGAACGGTCACTAACGAAAGATGATAGGATACAATTATAAAGTTTCGCGCAATTCATGATACTATTTGGTGTAAACGGTGTACGAGTATACGCTAAAACTGTATATTCAATGAGGTAATTTACAAAATCGAACAACATTTGTACTAAGCCAGTAATCTAATATGAAAAACGTTTTATATTAGCATATTTCTTTTTTAACTTAAATATTTATTAGTTACTAAAGTAAAGATAACCACTTATTGGAATGGAAATTAATATTTAAATATTATTGAAATAGAACTTAATAATCAAATGTTACACAGAAAGCGCTATCGTGATGCACTACGTTAGAGTTCTTGGAGAACAACGATGCCATTGTTAGGGCGCACATTCCGTTTCAACTTTAACCAACCAGCCGGTTGGTAAAAACATATGAATGCATCCGTTTTTACTTCTTTTCATCATTGCGCATTCCTTGCAACTTTCTTTGAAAAAGATTCGAAATATTCAAAAAAAAAGAAAAATTTCACACTCGATTGATACAGCAATTTTGGAAGTGCTATATGATGCATCTTGGATTACCGCTCGGATTATCTCAGCTTCAAATCCGGTAATATTCCGATCAATTATACACATAAAATACGATAAAAGGAAGTAAATGGAACGATGAAATTTTATTGCTTTGATATGATATTCATCATTCAAACGTCATTATAAATACTATTGCATATTGGTTTATGTTCTTATCCACATTAGGGTTGGCTCCTAGCTTTTACTTCCTCATCTATGCTCCTCCCCCTCTTCTATATCCGTTTGAAAATCGAAAACCATTTCCTTATTGCAGTCCGAGCCTCTTTAACGAAGCATGTGATTATTTGCAGTTTAGCAATGAATCAATGACAGAGTTTTTTGGATGTATGGATTCGCCTTAAAAAATTATTCACAAACCATGGTTTCCCCATCTTAAACAGTCCTATTCAAAATTGGGCACCACTCGCTTACTGAGGGTTTTCAGTTGTTCCCGATATAGCTGGGGATTCGCCAGGTCTTAGCATGTAGGACCATTTTATACGGCGGCCACCTAACACAAGTACCACAATTTTCGATCATTAATACTGCCTAATAAGAAGCTATGCGTTTTCGATATGGGCCGTTTAGCAGGGAGGAGNACAAGATTCGTTAGAGAAATGGACTGAGGCTTGACTAATCTCTTACCGCACATTAAAAAAACAGCATATCACAAGATAAAAAAAAGTGCACATCGAGAGTTATTTACTGAAATATTTATTAAAACTGTTTTTTAATGTTCACTTGAGTTCAATATAATAAAAAAATAAATATTAAAACATGCGAAATGAGTTGGTACAATAAGAGGTTTGATACTGTGTCGATATGACCAATGAGATGTTTAAGTTACCTGGAAATAGTTGAAATGCAAGAATTTACTTATTCCCATATTTGAATAGAGCTGATTGCTTGTATTAGATTTCTTTTTTTATTAAACGAAAGAGTTGCCCGTGATTTCATAAAATTCAATGTGTGCATAAAAATTTTAACGAATTTTCATGATATAAAATCGTGCTAAATGAAAACTCGATTGGAAGAAAATTTTTTTAGCATTTATAAATGATTGCAATTGTTTTCAGGTTTCAGTGATCATTGTCGAAAATAATTGAAAGGATTATGTTGGAAATAATGTAAGTTTACGAGCAATTTCCAAGCTGAGAGAGACAAATGACAGACACGCATATATAAACAGATATGATGTTGTCATTCTGCGCTTTTGCAGACGTGAATTTGAAAAAATCATCACAGTCATTCATTAGAGAAAATTTTGCATTTCGGAATTCATCGCAATTTTAAATTTTGAAAGAAAATATATCATTGTAATTTATACCTTTCGAAATTTAAAGCTATTATCGTAAACTCATATCCTAGGAGTCTATGCACCTCAACGATAGTTAACTACTTAATAGAAATTGTTGTCACAAAGAATTAGATATTTAATGAAAAAATATGCCAATGCTTAGCATGTAAAATAGTACGAGTTTCAAAATTGAAGCGAACTAACCTATAAAACTCTTTTTTTGTATAATTGGTCGTTTTTGAACTGCACTTTGCGAATATTTCATTCCATTTCCGGAAAAAAATGTTCCTTAGAACTCAACGCACTATTAAAATTGCTAAATCGCTTCCTTATTATGTGGTACTTTAAAAATGAGTAGATTTATCAGTATTATTAACTGCCATATAGTATAATTACCTAATTCCCCGAAGTCTTTTTCATGCTTATTGAATATGAATTAACGATTAGATAAGACGAAATAGTTTAGCTAAAGATTTTTGATGCTCAAGATGCTTCGATAGCGTCTATGAAAGATCAACTGGGATGTGTCGCATTTCTTTCTCATCCTCACCACCTCCTTCACCACATCAGCATAAAATATAAAATAATATCTGCCGAATGTTTTAGAAGAGTGGGAGGAGTTAGTGCAGATATAGATGACAAAAGTTTTAAAAAAAGCGCTTATAGAAAAATTATTTCCGGTACATTGCAACAATCGTTTGCGAGGTGAACATACAATTTCATTTCCTTTTCCCCTCTCAGTACCGTCTATTCAGATACGCCTGTCTAGATGAACGAAGCGATTTCATAATGGAACATAGGACAAGTATTGCACTAATGCAATAAGATAAGAATACTGGAAACGAGGGGACATTATTACAAAATAAACAAGGGGGAGCGGTGCGAAGCAGTTACAACGTAATTGTATGCGCTCATCTCAACTTGTGTGGTCACATTGCTATTCGCTCCCCCTCCCTATCATTACTCCCCCTCATGAAAGCTGTAATATCGCGGAAAAAAAAAACGATCAAGTGCAAACAACGCTAACTGGATAACGTCAGCAAGGTGCAAACGATGAATGACATAAACACAAATAAATCTTATTCACAAATATTTCGTGCATTATCGGCTTGCGAACCACAAAAAAAGAAAAAAAAAACGTTGCCTAGGAAAATTCGGTAAATAAAGAAACAAAAACTTCAGTTCATTTCACATATGAACTCTATCAAATTCATCAAAAAACTTCAAACTTTAGCAAAAATAAATTAAAAAAAGGCGGAAATCAGCTTGAAATGACCAAACCTACATACATATAGTTGATCCATTAGTATTTGCTAGCAAATTCCGGAAATTAGAATTGAGGCCAATGATTCTCGAACGATATGAGGAAAAATGATTGTTAGAAAATGCAAGACACTGACGAAATATGAAGAGGCATTTTCAGTATGAAATATTTTTGCAATTTTTTTTTTTTTTTAAATAACAAAAGACGAAGCGTGTCAAAATATCTAGAACAATACACGTTTATCCAAAATTTCACTCACCAAGCTGGCCAATTTCATAAATTCCTAATAAATAAAACAAAGCGAATAATGAATGATACATTCGCATTTTAATTGATCCAATCGTTTGCATAAGCCTTTCACTGACTATTCCTCGCTATTCCTATCTCTGTAAATTTGTGTTTGCAAATTACATTACCAGCATGTACGCATTTGTATGTATGGTAGTCTCAATCTGGGAAGCATTGAAGCTATATGCAAATAAACTACAAACCAAGGGTGACTCGCGTTTACCGCCTTCAACGCTAAGCCACTAAACTTAACAGCGTATTTGACGTTATCAAAAAAGGTTAGAGACATCCAAAGGTGTTAACGGTTACATGAATATCTAAATGTACTAAAAAAATTCCTATGGTTTTTACTATGGTCGAATATTCACTTTAAAACGACCTTTTGATTATTCGCTAATGACTTATGAAGTAGTAGAATAGGAGGGCAGAACGTTAAAGCACATATCGGTCAACTTCTATAGCCCCCCCTCCTCCCTCTCTCTCTCCCTGCCTCCCCCTATTTTGTTTGCGATTGAAGCGCTTTTTGGGGATTCAAAGGACTTCAAAATGCGTGCAAATTTTTGAACGTTCTTTATTGAATATAATACCTTTCCGTGAGGATGAATTAACTTCAGTTTGGTAGACTGATCCGACCTGTGATGCATATTCTCCACCGAAAATCGCAGCACTAGGTTCAAGGGTTCCTAGAATCGAGTTACAACAAATAGTGATGGATATAGAATGGGGCATAAACACAACATAATACTGTCATAATGTGATTAACAAATTTAAATTTGCAAAAGACATATAAGGTAAGCAAGTTTTTATTTAAAAAAACATTAAAGTTTAAAAAAAAAATTCTGTTCACTCAAGTCTAACTGAATAGTATTAATCGTTGAGAAATCCGCATTCTTCCTACACGTAAATCACCCTACGTAATACTTGTATTTTAAAACCAACTAATATATAACAACTGGTTCGCTTGGGCGATCACCTGCTAATTATTCGCATTATTTAATCCTCGATAGCACTAAAAACATTTATTATAAACTTCTCTTAGCAAATATGCCTCAAATCTTCAAAGATAATCTCCGTCGAATGCAGCATCCTCTACTCTTTCTCCCAATCCTTTCCACCTCTTCGCTAGCTCTTTAATATAGTTTTCCATCATTCTGGTAATTTATCACATTGCAGATTCCAGGTCGATTTTAGATTTCTGTGATATTCGTTTAGCGCCCATTAGTAACTTATCTATCAATCTGTAAGGACGACCATTCAGTATATAAACTAAAAGTTAGTAATCGCACCGAATCTTACGATCGTTATTCAAGAAAACTGATGATTGTGCTTATAAACGATAATCCAAGAAAAATCAACAAAAAAAAATTACGAAGAATCTCCTAACGACCACTCAACTCTATAATCACTTTGGTAATAAATTTAAAACCTTTCGATACATCCGTATCGTTGTTCAAAAGCGATATGCTTCGATGGTTGATAGGAAGAGCAAAAAAAAAGGGTTATAACAAAAAACATATAAAGGAATCACCGCCAATATTTACAAGTGAGAAAACGAATGCAATACTATTCAACCACGCATCGTAATGTGTAAATATTTGCAATAAACGATTAAAGATAGCAAAAGTGTTGCTACTGAATTTTCATTTGTTGTTTTCGTTGATTTCGGATGCGAATTTTCGGCATATAAATTTTATAATTATATGTTGAAAAAAAAAAGAAAGAACAGCTTAGAAAATAGTAAACAAGAACTCAGCGATTCCCTATCAAAGCTTGTTTAATAATAGGCGCTATAGCGACGTAATTTACAAACAGTGGCGAACAATTCAAAATTTCTAGAACGAATTTCAGGAAATCATATCGTTCACTCGTTACATAATGATCGATCGCTAGAGATGGTCGAGCCGTCGAGCCATACATATAGCATACGATGGGACTGAACTTACCTTTTATTTAATTGAACAGCTAAATCAGATGAGACGGCTGACTCAGATAACGATGAATCTAATGATACAAAGGTCGTTGGTAAAGATTGTTAGCGTCCTACTCTTGTATAGCTTTTTTTCGACGAAGAGAGCTTATTGGAAGGTGAAGAATATAGGTGGATGCACCCTGCATAAATCACTGAAAGTTATAGGGAAATGATAACGCTAGATTTTCCACCTCGATTAACGTCACTATAGAATGGCTATACGATTGCATAGCGCTTTTATGTGTTAGCAAATAAAGAAAACAACACGTGAAGGAATCATGCTTTTTGAAGTGACGTTCTCTATGCATTAGTCAAAACAAAGATATGTTCGATTATAGGTGAAAGACATTCTTAACGGATAACAAAACGAGAAATGCTTTGTCTTGGCTATGTTATGTTTGGGCTCATAGGGTTTTGCTATTCAAATATGCCTCTATGTTAAGAAATTTTTCGCTAAAAAGTGTTAAACACAACTTTTCTTATATATAGTATGTATGCAAATTAAAATCCGCTTTGTAATAAAAACGGCTGCGCTCGTTTTAATCTCAGTTCGGCCATTCGAACAATTTTAAGCTTATATTCTTTTTTTAAAATTTTTTAAAGCGCATTTTTAAAACGGAGTACTGCGGTATTTTCTTTATGTATACGGTTTGTCTGTGTCTGTGTCTGTGTCAACTTGGGAACCAATAAACATAGAATCATGAAAATCAACACAAGGAACGATAACCAGAGTATGGTCCAGTTTTTCAGCTTTCGCTTCTATGCATTAGCTTCGAAAGTAATCATGTACGCCTAAGATTAAAATTAGCACTAATTTCATAGACATCGACTTTTGAAGTGGATGAGCAAGAGTAATCGCATCGGTTAGAACGATATTCTTTATTTCAATATTATTTTATTATTTGTTGATTACGGATGAAAGTAATCGATGAGATGAGCATAATATGACAGCGCAGACTGTCCAACTTGCTTTGGCATACTTCTTATCTTCTACAAAAAACGATCATCGACCCTCTAGCATCCGCATAAAAAAAAAAGGTGTTCTCCATTTGCGTCACCTAGATAGCATACATCTCTGATGTATATTCTCTTCGATAGATTCTTGCACAGATAGAAATTTAGAAGAAAAAAAAAACTGAATTTTTAGATTGCTAACATCAAGAAGCATAAATATCGAAGATAATGAGAAATAAATCACTCGCCGATCACAAAAGAAATTGAAGTGAGCAGTTGCGAGTCCAACTGCTAATGTAATCATAAATTTTGCGTTCATTTATAACCTCTACATTTCGACTGAGATGCAAACAAAGAGCTTAGAGATCCTTAGAAGCAAAATGCATAGAAATATCAGTTAACCCGTCGAACAACGAATAATATACTACAAACGAAATGATGGATGAAAGCGATGGTCACCGATAGCTATTGATCTATCAGAAACGATGGATGGAAATTTTGATTTAAACTTTATATCAGTTTTGAATCTTATATAAGAAGTCAATTTTTCATTTCAGAGCTGCAAAAAGCACAAGTTGCACCAGCCAGCTTCCTTTGCACGCAACTATAAAACGAATCGATTTTATTGATGATGGATATTGTAGTTACTAGTAGATGGCCACATGGAATAATATTGTGCAAAATATTCTTGCACTGATGACAAAGTTATTATAGATGCTCTGAGGTAATGAGGATTTGTGGCTTTTAAAGCAGAGAAGTGACGTCATGCAATTGCAAATGAAAAAAAAAAAGATAGACATGAGTGTGTTCTTGCATACACATAGCGGTGGCAATCAATGCGCACAGCGCGCAAGCAGTCTTTCACACTTGGAACGCTCTCGAATTGCCCTAACTCTTCCATGACAGCACCCCCCGTCTGTCTATAACCTCAACGGGCAGCCAACCTCTCTACTGCAACACCCGACACCACTTCAACAAAGATCACCTTTGCAATTCATTATTATCCTCCAGCAATAACTATGCCACTTGCGCCCCTTCCTCCTCTTCGTATGACCGCTTTGTGCTTAAATAATTTGTGACGAACGCAGTAATAATTACATTATTCAATTATAGCAAAGAACTCTATTTTTGTTGAGTAATAACTATCGACACATTCATCGTAAAGTTTTTGCATATTAGTAAGTTATAGCCAAGCAAATACGCACAAATGAATTCGGCGATCCTTTCAAGTTGGAAGCACTGAGCGATAACGCACGCAATTAAACTTTAACAACCACTGCTACCTATTAAAACGCATCGAAGAATGCATTCGTTGTAAGGGATATGCGATAAAGTCATCGTATATTCATAATAAAAAAAACTTATATATTTTTAAAGGGACGATAAAACACGTTTTAGCAACCGTCAGAAAACGTGCTGCCCGATAAAAGCGTAGGATGAGAAAACCGCTACTCAACAATACCACCAATGAGTAGGTTGGTTGAGGTGCATTTATGTAAACTACATTCCATGTGATGTGAAGCGTGTTTAATAGCGGTTTGAGTCAATTTTATTTTTCTTTAATTTTTCACTAACATTCGATAGATAGAACAACAATGAGGAAGTATATATAAAAATAAAATAAAAACAAAACATAGGAAAACAGATAACGAATTCATACTTCCCTATTGTAAAAAAAAAGAAACAAGACAACAAGTTTATCACTTAAAGTTGATATTTACTGATAACACCTACCTAGAATAACAATAAACAAATGCAAATCAAAATTGATAACCGAACGCACTTCAACAGATTGCTAACGTGTGCATTGCCAAAATGGCTTCAAAGAGGGGTGAATTTTGCGAGTCACACCAAGTGTCAGAGATGCAGAGTTTGCAAAGCTGTCTATGCACGCTAGCCAAAGGCTCTTTGATAGCTTATTTGCTTCACATTGTGCATGTTGGATTTCATTATTTATGTTTGTTCTTGATAATCGAATGGTATTTTTATTGGTAACTATGCTCGTTCAAATAATATTTCATCTTTTCATAGAGGAAACATTCCTCTTCGAGAGAAAATAAAGTCTCTCTTAATGCAATTTCTATTAGGATTTTATTCATACATCAGTTCGGCATTGAAAATGCCTATAAAATTTTTTCCAACTCCTGCATTAATGAATTGTTGAGTAAAATTCAATAAGTTTTATAAGAATATCAAAGGAAAATATGAAAATATTTGTGAATGCATTTGATGAAAAAAGATATGGATTCTACGATGTGTCTTATATTCATTTTGGTAAGCATTTCCTTTAGGCATCTTTCGGTAATTTATACAGTCACCACTTTGCAGATTATCTTTTTTGCATTCGAAAATTATCTTCTCCCTTCCTGTGATAAGACATTGCACGTTTAGTATGATGAGAATTTCTTTGTAACTCGATTAGATTGAAGAAGGAATTAAGACCTTCTAGTAGATGTTAGACGAAACAAAGAGAGATTTTAACACATTCTTCTGTTATGCGCTTGCGTGCAGTATAGTGGATAACGAAGAAACGTGTTATATTGACATATCGAAAAAAATATGCTACACGAACATTACTCTTTGTTTCATCTGGCATTTGCTCACTAGTTGTCGGCTTGAGAGTAATTATTCGATTTTGCTATTCCATCGAATTTGCTATTAAAAGATTCTTTCGGGAATTTTATGCAATTGAAGAAAAGATTATTCAACATCGCTGAAAAGGAAAAGTTAAGAGTTGCAAGGTTATGATCGGTGATTATGGAATTACATTAATGCGAAAACGACAAAAAGAAGATGATTTGAGCGATAGCAAAACTCAAAAGACAATCAAAACCAACAAAGAAACAAATATTCGACGCACAATAGCTGGATAGCTTTGTGACAGCCGGAGTTCGCATTCGACTAGCGCATCAATAGAGTTGCATCGATGGTGGTGGTAAGCAGATGAGAAAAGCGACAAAAACTGCTAGCGCTCCCATCTCCCCTATCTATTCCTCTCCTTTCCCTTTCCTTCCCGTTTTTCCGTCTTTCTCCTTCATCGCTTTCCTCTGCTAGCCACAAAAATTTAGATGGTGACCTACATCCTTACAACATTCGAATGAATGTAACTTCAAAGCATATTTAAACTACAATTTCGCAAGGCATTTTAAGCTGCTTCAAAAGTTCGGAATTTTAAATTTCTCGCACTTACTATAAATAACTCATCAGGACTTGAACATCAATACCACCCGATAACCTTTATAAGTATTTCTGAGTAGGTCATTTGTGGTGCCTTTCCTCGAGACGAAATTGGATTAGTCTTCCTTAAGATATATTTCATAAGAGAAGCATTACAATGAAATCAAGCTCTTTAAATCTCGTAATTCTTTATTATCTCTCTTAAATATTAAAATATGCACTTAAATCAAATTCTGCATAATTTCCGGTGGTCTTATTCCACATTAACGTTTGAATATACTTTAAAAAATTGGCATATTCTTTAATCTTCCCACCTTTCTGAGAAACGATTTGAGAAGAAGCAATGAATGCCGTTTTTTTATTCATTTTTTCTTATTCTTTCATACTCTCTAAGAGACTACCTTATCTTTGCATACGAATGTATAATATTTGTGTGTTTATCTGTTGGTCTGAGTAGTAGATCCACCACATGAAGTACACAAGCAATAGCAATATAATTTTGTGGAAACCTGTAATATGTACCATAACGCTGCATTCTATCGCTAATTTCGCTATAAATCAACACCTCGTTAGCACTGTAATCTATCATTAAATTTGCGAGTCATTTTTACGGTACACTCAGCCGAATTTCCTCATCATTATTGGGTATTTTCAATAAATTTTGCAATATGAAACAACTCTGCTAGTCATTCGAGCACCTTTTTTTTGCATTTATTTAAAAAATTTGTTATATCATTTCATCATTGACATCGAATGGTACTTCTCGATTATTTCCTATAAAATTTTTTTCCTTCCTTTTTTTGCGATGTATGATTTGGCAATGAAATCTCGGTTGATGCATTTGAAAAATTAATCGAAAAATTATGGTACTCTTTTGTTGAAATGAAATAAATTTTATTGTTGATGTTGTTTTTTTTTATTTACCAAAGAATTATATATGAATGAAATTCCATTTAAAAAAATGTTATAGGGAGAAGATATGTGAGTTCATTCGAAAAGAAAACAATAATGCGTAGAATAATTTCATCGACTAGTGGATCAACTAGAATATGGATGCATTATTGTGCACGGTCGTGTCACTTGTCAATGGTTATTTGCTTATAAAAGATTACTTGCTACATTACAATTAGTGCAATTTGGTTAGTCTGATGGGCAATATTACAAGCATTCATATCGTGAAAGATTTTGTGACATGTTTAATCACCTGTTTTATTTCCACATGAGCGCTGATAAATGCTGCATCGTTGAATAGTGTTTGTTAAGACCTTAAATAGAAGAGAAGCTAAAAAATTTGTGACATTGTATGTGTGTGGTCGGGAATATGGAAGGGGAAGAGAGGTGTGGAGTGGGATGGAGGGGGGAAGGGGGGAGAACGATGCAGTGTCGAGAGGTTTTTAATGAAATGTCATATTTATGCTACATATATATTCTATTTTCAACAAATTTTTTTAAAAAAATATCAACACGCGAAACATTCGATATTCTAATCAAAGCAAATATGAGCAATGAAAACTCCTAATTAATGAAGGAGGAAATAGGAGGATATCTCGTTGGGGCGTTATAACGGGTCGAATGATCGTCGTTTTGTCTGCCTAACCATCATGCCCTTAAGCAACATTTTTATTCATACAAACAGAGCATTTCACATATATAACATTTAAAAAAAAGTTAGAGGTGGAAATGAAGAAATATTATGAATGATTATTTCATTTCTATCGACATATGTGTTCATATTCGCTGAAATTTTTTATGCTAAGTACGTTGTTCTTCAGTATGCTATCGTATTTTTATACTACAATATACTACAGTATTTTCATGCTCATGTGTTTTCCAATATATACTGTATGATGTGATCTACTTGACTAACGTAGCATCAACTGTGTATTTTATCTTATAGATTAGTACTGCATAAGTGGTGAATATATAATATCGAACGTTTACATGCTTGCCGAAAGTATATAGAGAATATTCCATACATTGTTGAGATAATCGAACAACAAAAAACAAACAACAACAACGGTACATTGCTAAATAACAACTATAAATTATGTAAATATGGGGTATAGGTGATGATATAAAAAATCATGAAAGATGTAATGGTCATTACTAATAGCACTCAGTAATAAGTACAAAAATGATTCAAATCTTGGTGGCGCTTTGATGAAACCTTTGAAAATGATTTTAAGAAATAATAAGCGTAACTAGAAATCATCAGCATAATTTCAGCAATCTCAAGCTTTTATGCCAATATGAGGAACGGAAATATGCAAAGAATTGCAGTTAAATTGTTCTTTCTACAGCCTTTTAGCTATGAAACGATACACATTCAGAATTGTCCTCGAAAATGCACTGAAATGTTTTTTTATCATCCCTTATGCGTCCTAATAAATAATGAAAATAGGCCTTAAAACAACAATATATTTGCGCTTGTTTTTAAATATATACTTTCTTCCTCCTTCAATCTATCGAATGCTTTCAACTTTTGAGTCAAATAAGTTACCATGACTAAGTTCGGCAACTATAGATTATGTCAAATGCTGTCATCCAGCGCAATTTTGTTTATCTTCCCTATAAACCACTGACTATAATATACTGCAAAATCTGAAAATCAACTTCGTTCAGGAGGCACTTCGATGCGACCTAAAATCGTAGTTGTAAAGAAAGTAACTGCAGAGATGTATGAGATTGTGTTTCCCGTTTGCTATTGAATTATTCGATGAGTTGTATTGCTGTGAACACATGCAAAATGCTCAATTTATGAAGAATGCAAAACGAGATTTGATTTTATGAAAAGGAAACATAAAAATATGTATCACGTCTATCGTGCCAGCCTGGCTGGCACATTGCTGCGCTTGTTAAAAACTCTGCGAGCAAAGTGACAGCGACATGCTGACTGCATTGAGCGATGAAAAAAAAAAAAAAAATGCAATAGATAGGACGCGTGCTAGTCGCTACACGCTAAGCGTTCGTCTCAATGTCTGGATTGCCCACTGGAAAATTCCACTTTCTAGGGAGCATTAAAACCGTTTTGTATGACCGGATGATCTCTTTAAAGGATATATCATCGGCACAATAATCACATTAAATTCAATACTATAGTTTAAATTTCGATGCATTATTTCTAATGTATAAATAAATGAAATAAGAAAGAAAATCGAAAAGAACAAACGAAGAGGTGAACTTTTTTGTGTGGCCAAAAACAAATGAGATAGCGCGCTAAAGGGCATTTTCACTCCTCAAGCCAAATGGTTTCGTAAATTGTGAGTTTGTTGAAGAACATCCACAATAACGAAGTCGTATTTCACTCGAACCAACTGGCTACCCAATCTCTGACAAAAGAGCCGCTTTTTTTTGTGCGTTTTGCAAACTAACCGGTTGTAAAATGGCATTACATTTGGAAAACTTCAGGCACTTATGTATCGCTAATTCCTTCTGAGCTTGACTAACTGAACTGAAGATTGCCACGCAGGTGACCCATAGTGCGCATCTTGCTAACAAAATTTCGTAGCTTCAGCTGCAACGATTCTCGAGTTGAAAAAACGGGAATATATATATATATATATATATATATGCAAAAGCGCGTAAAAGGGAAAAAAGAAACTGATATCGGTTACCTTGCTAATTGGTGATATCGAAGAGTTCTCTGTGCAGGTAAAAGGGAAATAAAAATGAGCGCTCAATTTTTTTGGTTGAAAGTGAGTCAGTAATGGCGAAACCATCGGCATTGTTATCTGCAGAAAGTTGTCTTTTTTTGCGTTTATCGGAGCTCTCTATTCAACATGAAAGAAAGAATACAAAGAGGCGGATAATAGTTTCAATTTTTAGATAAACCACATTGTTATGCAGGATGTGGCTAAGCACCGTGCCGCTTTCATTGTCTTTGTAATGTGGTTTTGTTGGCATTTTCACCCATTCCCATCAAAACGAAATGAGCGAAGAAAACGAGCGCAAAGACGGCTATAAGCGCCTATTGGAAGGTCGGAATCGTTTATTTGCACTGATTTCAGCACAACTGTTTGAAGCAGCGCTGCTTCGAGAAAAATTTGGAGCTCTAACCTCTAATGACGAGATCCCCGATGTACGAAGTGAGATGGTATGTGCTCAGAGCAGCTGAAGTTGAGAGGAAGGTTATATGCGCTTGGAAGCGTCTTTGATGCTGCTTCTTGAGCACCGATGCCCTCCAAAGTCATTAAGGAACACCAGTTTGAGGAATATTTTAGTTTTAAAAATATGCTTAAATGTTGTGCGTTATACGACAAAAGTTGATCGTTGTCCTATAGCGAAATATACATTTATGAAAGCTTATTGTAATACCCCACCGTATTCATTTCCTTCAATTTTATGCGCTAAACCGTTGATCTCAAAATGTAAAGTTCCCTCATGTTGAAATCTTCCCGTCGATGAAGCGTGCTCACAATGCCATATAATTGGAGCTTTATTTCATTAGTTTTGCAAAAGAGAGAATGTCCACATATATAAACAAAACCAATGTTAGCTAATATACCCATCGAAGTTCGGAGCTGTGAGGTAAGCACGATTAAAGTGAATGTGATTATAATTTAATGCACCATAAAGTCAACGGAAGTGCTATCGCTACAATATAGCGGAGACAATGTCTTCGTTTTCGAATCGCAATCAATCACTAATAAATGGTATTCGATTCATCGTGAGGAAACAGGTGGCGCCCTGAGTGGCGAGCATTCTGTTGGCTAGAGGGTCTATAGAATGAGTGTGGATCGAGATTAACTTATTTTTTAGAATGCTAACAATTATACTTTATAAAGATGGCATTCCACAAAAAAGAAAAGCAACAGTGAAAATGGAAATAACCGTTTGGCTTAGCTCTTAATCAGTCTGATCACCTATTGATAGAAATAAAAGCCATAGCCGAAAATATCGTTCATAGATGTTAGCGTTATCGCTTTATGAAATCGATGATCAACGTCAACATTCTATACTCAGTGATCACTTTGTGCGCACTTGGTTGATCTCGATTAATTCGAGCAAATCTATCATTACATAATATGAACGTTGAAAGCTGAAATGCTGAGATACGATCTATAACAGCTTTGTAAGCGTTAATCGAAACAACAATGAGAAAGGTAAATGGGACAACCAAAAAATATAGGGAACCATGGCAGATGAGAAGAAATCAAAGATAGTGGCATCATTGCTATAGGATATAGTGTCACTTGTGAGTAAAAACTCAAGTTCGGTAGTGAGGAATGCAGGAAGGAGAAATTAAACGGAGCCATCAAGCAAGATTCTCTTAGAAATGCTCGTGAAGGAGGTTCACCGAAAGCAATATTTTCTAATGACTCTGCTGGTGATAAGAATGAGAGAATAACAGACTATAACAAAGTGATAGATATCTAGAAGAAATTTTAGAACGATCTCTATCATCTAAGAAAATTTTCTCGATGAACTCAATCGCGAATTAAGAGGAAATTTTTATGCGTTAATTGGAAACGGTAGAAACTGTGCTCAAAATGGCCATAAATGCATGTATCGGCAAAGATGACGTAATAGAAGAACACTTAAAAGCTGGTGTACAATTTCAAGGTTCGAACTGGAGGGTCCACATATATGACGCTATGCAAAATTAGCGCTCTCTGTGAATAAATTTGAGGTAGAGGCGATTTGAAATAGCGTTGAGCTGCTCCATGTGATCTCACTCTATGTTTTTAATTGTTGCAGTAAAGGAGAGGGGATCTTTGTGTTGCATATTTGCATATAAATACTAACTAACTATTAACTGCATCACCCTTTATAGATTAAGCTTTTGAGTGATTTGTCGATTGAATATCTTAGAGCAATCGCTAATTCATCGAATCGTATTGAAAAGAAATAACGCTAAAAATTTTCAAATCTGCACAGGTAACGAATTTTCTCCTCACAATGACGAAGGTTAAAGTGAACGTTATAATGGACTGGTTAAGAGATGGCTTATACTTACGTGGAGTCATTGTTATACGCTAGTCGATGTCGTATGAAAATTCTCTTTGAAAAGGAGTTCTTTCTACTTATTACTGTAGTCTCATTTTTCATCTCATTTTTTGTCAATTTTCGATTTGTTATCTGACAGTTTTGCTCTACTCTCATGTGGCTTTCCAATGCCGCTTCAGATTGACACTGAGCTTTTCAATATTTTCGAAATTAACTCTGAATGATTTCCTCTCTAAATTTTGCACTTGAAGACATGCGCGCAAGTTGACTACTATATTGGATCGCCACAGAATCAGAATTCCATAAAATTGGTACTGACCGAGATTTGAGTAACCATTCTAGAAATTTTTTGGTTGATGCATATCGCACCTATTCCACCTCTCGATTGATGTCAAATTTATAAAAACCTTACCATCTGGGGTTGAGGTAGAGGAAACGAATATTTGCACTGCTTTCCTTATGCCCCGTAAGCTTACCATGTGCATCCATTGCACATACTCCATGCGGAGCATCCTCTCGCTCGACGGTAACCTCTCTACCCCTCCACCCCTCCACATTTCGCCTTGCTAGGAGAAGGAGTACAGCTGGAACCATATTGCGACTTAAGCAAGCCGCTATAACACCGGGTGAGAATGTAGAAGCTGATACCCTATAATTTTGGCACCTCGCGATTAGTACTAAAATTATTTCACTTCATTTTTCAGCCGCTGCAGAAAGATACAACATGAAAGAATAGAATTGCTATATCAACTACGTCATACTGCGAGAGCCGCGATGCGTGACGTCGCAGCATCGCGACGGGGTGCACAGCCGTACTGACCCAGAGACACAACGAAATCCCCACCACTACCCGGCGATGGATCCGTTTTTGTACCACAAAGGTCATCGCAGCTGTCCAGTTGTCGCTACCACTTGTCGATCACCTGCTCGAATGAATTACCAACCACAGGTTCAGTCACTCACTCCTATGGGTCTACACAAAATAGAAGCACAGAAATTGGTTGAGGGCCTCCTCACCCGAATCCAAGATATTGCTACCAATAGCAAGTCCCGCAGCCAACCCTCTGCCTGTGTGCCTAAATCTGATTCAACATTGTATGGCGAAGGAATTTATAGCTCTTCAAAATTACGGCTGAGAGAAAATCAGGGCGCGTATTGGGAACTCCGTCCTTCGGGGCTACAGCACGACGATTCAGAGGGTTTTCTTTGTACCATTTGGTTCGAAAATGAAGCATTCGCTTTAAAATGTCTTTTCAATAATATTGTCATTAAATTTTGAGCAATTTCACGTGATCGATCTATCAACTCGAGTGAAAATTTTTTCGATGAGCCCATTCTATGATCTTATAGCATTTCGAGACACCCTCTATAGCATTTACAACGTATACTGTATAACACAAACATTATAACACCATCTTGCATTGTGTAGTTTATAACAGATCAATAATTGATTGCTGCATTGATTATCATGGAATATAACAAGCGACTATTTGCTGCTTGAAGAAGAGGTTTCCAAATATTTCATTCATTCAATGACGGTCAAATGATTTGAGCATAATGAGAGGAAATGGTAACTCGTGGGCGTTTTATTGGTTGCTAATCTTCTTTTTTTTTCGATATATCGAGAAGTGAATAAAACATCGTGATGGGTTATGAACTTATCGTCGAGAGGTGTTCGCTTAAATTCGGTGAAATCAACAAAGCATATGATTTAAAACAATTTGTGTATTGATGCCTTTCATTTCTAGTTCTATAATGTTATTTCTGCCTTGAAATTTATTAGTAGTGCTCCACTCGTTTAGCATTTACAACAAACTGCAAACAATCAATATTTGTATCATCTGATGCTGCATTATATTTCTTATTAACAAAAATGACCTTGCTAAAGTAGAGTTTTGCATAATCGAAGCACAAATTGCATGAAATAAAAAGTAAAATTTGGAATAGTAGAGATCCTACCTATTGTAAATTGTAATGCTCTACTAAACGTTTCAAAAAATGCAGCTTTGAAATGCATTTTTACAACGCATTCCGAAAAAGCTCAAGAAATTTTTGAGAGTAGAATGAAGCGAGGGTGCTAACAAAAAAAAATTTTTTTAAGTAATGAGAAAAAATTTCAAGTTTATTAATTGTCCCAAGCTTTATTCCTTCTCTGAGTTTATTCCCTTCAAAAATTGCGATTAATTGGTGAATAAAGCCACCGATCTCCTTGTAAAACTGAAAGACAGTTCTCAGGGAGAACTTCAAGGAAACAAGGAAATTATGCTGAGCTAATTTTTTTTATGTGGCTAGAAATAAATTCCACAAACACACACACTATCTGTATAAATTGTAAGTGTTTGTATGGCTTTGCCTACCTTCATTTAATACAGTGAAGGAAATAAAAAGCGTGAGAGAGAGCCCAAAACTTAATTGAAAACAGCACTCTGCAGTTTTGCACATAATTTTATTTATCATCTTAACTAAATGCTGCCATCTTATTAACGAATATCTTATTGCTGATTTGATTTTCTCATAGCGACATTGAATAAATTCCCAATTAGTAAACGGGTTAACTGGGCAATGGCGACAACTAAGTGAAAGAACTGCTACGACCCTCAACAAGATCTTCGGCCCAATTCTTAATTAGAAAATGAATTCTCAAGGCCATTTTCATTTTCATCTCATAATATCTACCGTTCTCGCGATATCTCTACAAACCGCTGGGTTGATCTTTGTTCTTTTGCGTTTCCCGTTCATTACCGATAGAATATGTTGGTATTAAACAGCGTTGATCAATTAGTCGAATCATTAGCCAAAACCGTAATTCCTTCAAACGTCTGATTGTCGACGAATCTATAAAAGAATTGAATTTAGAAGATTCCATCGTTTCGAACAATAAGAGTCGTCTGCAATCGTAGAGTAAGTTCATTTCTACTTTTAATTTATTTTCTTTAAAATTTTGAATGTAGATTATTAGTTCACGGATGAAGATAGACATGAATGAATACACAATTCTTGCAGTGATAAAATACTCTTTTTTTTCTGAATTAATTGATAAAAATTGCACAATCATCAACAACAAAAATAACTTATAAACGATAATTAATTTTTTTTTCTCGTTTATAAATTCATCACTAAAAAATCCGTCACGAGAGACGTTAATTTTGAAAAGAAAACACTATGAGCTCTTTTCCAATTTGAATTTCAAATATTTGTGAAGCTAAGAAGATCAAACGATTAATCAATGAGATGCATGACACAATAGAAACGTTCTGTATTTCAAAGTTCGTAATTTTCATTCATGGGGTCACTCGACAATGAAAACGAAAACAAATAGAAATAGAACATCAATCGAAGGTATGAAACTCGCTTGAACATGAGATAATCTATTAAGAGATGGTAGCCCTGTTTATGCAAATCTTGTCGTTTCATTCCAAAATCATTGAGAAGGATTTCATTGCAATCGATGCAATAGCATTTTAAAAGTTTGATGCTCTATAGTGGTTGAAGTTGCCTTGATACATTCAATAATGGTAATATAATCTCCGAGAATAAGAAATATATAAAAATTTGATGAGTTTTATGAATGAATTAAAGAAGCTCACGATGGGAATCGTCTTCTTAACATTTCCTCAGCTATATTCACAAATAACTAAAAATAGCTTTCACAGTCAGGGTGTTGTAGTGGCCGAAGTAAGGCGATCAACAACGAGGGATATAGCTATTGAAAACGATATTTATCAAGTAGTATGATCAACGTGAATTGAAATGCTTAGCGAATTAGCGGATGAGGAATGAATTAGAGGACTTATTAAAAAAAAACTATTGATTTTATTAATATTTGAGTTTTATTAATTTTATTAATATATGTTTTGTAAAGTAGTAACAGTTAGTTTTTACTGTTACAATTTAGTAAGATGGCGGATATCGTTTCGTTATCCGCGTTAATCTAACGCAAACTAGCAACTGACATCAGCGGGAAGTAACAAGAATTTATAAGTAATTAATCATCTATATTACAATAAATTATGAGTTAATTGGAAGTTTACTTCTCAACTCTAAGATATAGACAACGAATAAAAGTTATTGCAACAGATCTAACATATTAGAGAGCAGTTGAATGAGATGCTAAAATCAACTAGGAAGCAGTTCCCTATCTGGAGCATATTGCGATATATCAACATTTAGTTTTGAATTCTATCCGTTAAGTAGTGACGAGAATCAATTTCTTCAATCCTATAAGAAATACAGCAATCTGAATTGCATCGTATAATATCCTATATTTCAGGCTTAATATCACCATTTGCATCGAAACCCTATTACATCTCATGCTTTTAAAAAAAATTATCTAATATGATCTGAGCAGGAAGATATGCGGGATAATCATATAGGGTATGGATGAATTGGCTTTGAACTTAATAAAATGGTCTTTTTTTATTACTAACGTCTAAAATGTGCTTTGCTTTTGTGCTTTTGATTGATTGATCTAATCTAAAATTGATCTAAATTGATCTAAAATTGATCTAAAAGCATGTGCTTTTAAAATTTTAATTCAATAACTAGCAATAACAACCATGACTAATTTAGAACTATGTTTGATGCATATATTAGGCACTCTTTAATTTGATATTTGCAGATGTTGTTGGAAAAAATGGACAAAGAAATCGAGGCAAATAACCTCCGACGTATTGCCTTCTTTGGGGTGGCAATTTCAACGATAGCAACACTCATATGTGTTATCTCAGTACCAATGCTATACAACTATATGCAACGTGTGCAATCAGTTATGCAAAGTGAAATCGATTTCTGCAAATTACGCTCAAACAATATATGGCGTGAAGTTAGTCATACTCAGGTGAGTTGTAAGCGCCATTTCTCATGGTCACCTATATTAATAACCTGTTTTTAATTACAGGTTATCTCATAGTTTTAAGTAAGGAAATGCCGTAATTAGTGATAGAAAATTTATTAATTTGATGGATTTTATGTACAACGTTGGGTGTTCTGCTATACTAACATTCAAATACATTCATCGGTCTCGAAAAAAATTGCATCCAAAAATTCACACTCATTACCACCTCGTCGATTTTTCATATCGTATCGATTGGTGGAAGAAATCAATTTTTATAAAAGACCTTTATAAATGGTAGGGTTGCTTCAAAAGAGGATGTGTTATTGTACATATTTTATTGATGCTTCTTGGCCATGTTTTTGTATGGAAAATATTTAGCTTTGATATTAATTCAGAATTTTCTAGAAAAGCAAGAGGTGATCTCAACAGATAATCTTAAATAAACTATAAACGAAACACTTACAAATAATGATCGATAACGGGATCGAACAGCAGTTATTCACATACATTTTGTTGCTAACATCACCTCTAATCATGCATAGAGTTGGATTATTGAACAAAATTGCTTCAGCCGATTAGATACACAGCTGAAGAGATTGCTAAACAGTGGCAATCGTTTATGCATGTATTTCTTTATCACATCTAGCTAATTAATACAGAAGTGTCGAAACAGCTGCTTTAAAGGTACTCGCTCAATTCAAGGAAGTTCGAAGTAAACGTAACGCTATTTCCCCTGGTCGCACTGATGGCATTTATAATGAAGCGAGCTATTCGAACAGCGTTGGAGGATGCTGCGGCTGTGGAATTTCAGCGCCAGGCCCACAAGGTCCTCCAGGTCCAGATGGCAGAGATGGGGCTGATGGACAGGCAGGAGCTCCGGGAAGGGACGGACCTGATGGGCCTGAAATTCCTGTCCCTGCATCTATTCAACACTGTTTCGAATGCGAAGATGCTTTGCCTGGACCGCCTGGTATGCCAGGACCAAAGGGCCCTCCGGGCAAAGCCGGCGAAAATGGACAAGATGGAGCTCCAGGAAGTCCTGGCCCTGATGGATCTCCTGGTCTCCCTGGACTAGACGGTTCGCCTGGTGCACCCGGAGCGAGAGGAGTTTCAGGGCCTCCAGGAGTGGTCATCGATGTTACCGGCCCTGTTGGAAATCCCGGACCTAACGGAACTCCAGGACCGCCTGGCCCAGATGGCCAACCAGGTCTCGCTGGGCAGCCAGGGCTCCCTGGGCCACAGGGCCCTCCGGGCGACGCCGGAGCGGACGGTGAGCCAGGTCGCTCAGGACCCGATGGTCAGCCAGGCCCGGATGGTGACAAAGGGCTCGCAGGTAGCTGTGACCATTGCCCTCCACCTCGCACAGCACCAGGATATTAATTCTGTTTATGCGTCGATCATTTCATTCCAAAATGCTTTCACAGATTCGTTCATTGTGATCATTGCGCAATTCTCGGTTGTTTTGTATTTCACAACCACTGTTTATGTGTGGATATGGATTAAAAGAGATAAACTTGCAGTCATGAATACACTCTATGGCGAAAGTTAAGCGGAAATGAAATCGCCTTCAGTTTCTGCAAGGTTTCATTGGTAATATGGGCAATTCTTTCCTAATCAACCTTTTTGATGCCGTTTAAATTAGCGGAACATATTGGGTAGCGTTGCTGAAAGGTTGTAAGAATGTATAGACGATCCGATTTGATGAGCGGTCAAACTACAGCTTCTACAATATGAGTGGAATGATTGTATGTGAAAAACAAAATTGACTAATCACTGAGCAATTTTATTTGAGAATTAACTCTTAATAGAGAGAGAGAGAATTAACTCTCGTATCAAAGAAATACGAAATTAACTAATGCAAATATTGGTAGGCCGTGAAGATAGCATTGAGATCAATAGGGAATAAGATAAGATATAAAACATACTTGAAAGGTATTCATTAAAAAATCATATACTCTTATAAAAAAACAGGCAATGTCGAGTTTCTCAAGAAGTAATCTCTTGCCACATAGATGCATAAATCCCAGTGCAAACTAACTATCAGAAGTGATCTTCGAAATCATTTTCTGTAACTTCCTTTATAAATTTTTCCTTCATCGTTTTATATTCTTTCCCTTGAGTTCAAGTTTCATTTGGATTCACCAGCAATACGTCATAAGGGGTTAGATGGAGAGAGTCGAGGGAATGGGTAGCAACAATAGTGTTCGTAGATATCGATAATTAAAGCGCAACTGGCGTTGAATTGTCTGAACACAGTTCACATATGGGCTATAAACTTGCGATAGAATACGGTACATACCAAATTCTTACGATAAACTTCACCCATGATTACCATACAATAATCTTCACAAACATTATGTATTATTAAAAGTGACCATAACGTCCCCCCTTCCCCTCCCCCCCTCCCCCCTCTCCCTGGATAAAGCTTTTGAGGTTTTTTGTAATACTTCATCGCTTCATGTTGGGATGAGTTCTACCTTTTATAACAATACTTTTGCTAATTTTATTGATATAATTGATAGGTTCTTCATTTATCAAACCAAATATAGAAAAAAATGAAGGCGAAATAATGAGAGTGAATCATTAACAAATATAATTGCATATTCCATTAGAATTTATCATGTTGGAAGGCCTTTTTATTCGCAGTTCCATTGATGAATGAATAAATATGCGTTGAGTATTTGATAAATGAATGTTGTTAAAGAAATTTACAAGTCTCAGTCGATTTATTGTTATTTTTAATTTGCATGTAAAATTTTTAAATTTCGTATTCTTAATATTTATCATTATCGCTTTGTATTTCAATAATGCTCTTCATTGTTATATTTTTTTTATCTTACCAATCGGTTGGAATTAATTTACTACTCCTCAAGAAATGGAATTCAACGCCGCACTTCAACAACGATTCGTCGATAATCTGGGCATTGAACAAGTTGAACATACGCCGGTATGTCCTATACAATATTTTGCATTTCAGATTTGAAAGAAACTCTTTTTCAACCACTTTTAAACTTTTTTTTGGATTCATAAGTAGAAATTCCGTATCACCATATGATATTCATCGGCTTTTGCTTCCGTGTTTTTGAGGTCACTCTAGGTTGCATCGAGACAAGTCTAGGTTGTCCCAAACACTCATTGAAGGAATCACGATAAGCAGTAAATTAGTAACATATCATTTGATGCTGATCCATTTGTGCAATATGTCGATGTTTCTTTTTTTGGTATCACTTATGTTTCTATAGATCACTTATATTTCTATACATCTTCATCGTTCTGTACCGATATATACCGAATATTGATTGTGAATTTATAATCAGCGCTTCCTATATACATCTATATTAATTTATGCAAATATGTGACGAAATATTTTGCAGTTACGTATGAAGAAGTTGTGGTGGTTCTTCATAACGGTGAGTCATGAATTGTCTCTACTGAACTGAACATTAATGAATAAAACAGTTGTCATTGATTGCATGGTGTTTAATAAAGAAGGAAGACACACCATTGGCACTATTACAATATTCAAGTTAAGTGGACCGACCGGTTGTATCACTCTTCGTAAGAAATAATGGAATAATAACAAATATGTAGATTGTATTTCGTGACAGACCAACCGGTTGCAAAAAAAATTGATTTTAGAATAGACTCGCCGGTTTGAGGCTAATCTATATATACAACTCATACCATCGTTAATTGGAATCTCACAGACAGCGAGCACATTGTCCTTTAAGCTCTCGACGGAAACAATGAATCCCCGCCGTTGTCCTCGGTGAAGAGCAATTCCGCTAAATTTTTCGCATTGACTTTTTCATTCGAACTTCTCAACGGCCAAAAGGACCGTCAAAGATTGCAGCGTTGGCAGATCACTCTCTTGTTTTCGCTAAGGAGCTGTTCGGCCAATACCTCTCTTCAGTAATGGTACTCATGTTAGAAAAATTGTCGAATTTTTATCTCTCGGATCTTCCTGTCGTAGTCCTTCGGAGAAATGCCTCACCGATATTCCGCTCTCAGTCATGTTGCCCTACCAGGCTTTCCAGTCGACGCCTGGCCAGTGAGCTGCTTCTTGGCGTGATATTAGTCTCCCGGCAAGATATTGCCCTTCATTGCTCATAAGACGTTAAAATAAAACAAACTTTAGTTTACTGGTCCAGTTATGCGCGAAATGCCGGATGCCAGCACTTTGGCGGATTTGTCCGCGTAGCGTACTAAAATATGATGAGGCATAGTGATGGGTAACGTTAGGCCGCGAAAGCAAACTCACTATTAACTTTATTCTTCGATAGCTTTGAAAATGATTCCATAAAAATAATATTTCTTTTGCAGTCATATTATTTAGCAGCTAATTAAAAGACTTGTATTGCTGAAGGATATCGAGGGCTTCAACCTTTGGTTTAATTCAATATGAAAACTCTTTCTGATTTTAGGATTGGTTGAATGGATTCCTTTTATGGTTGTGTTATTTCACAGTACTCGCCATATTGGTGGCCATATTTGCCTCCTATACACCAGTTGCAATCTTAATGAGTCTTTGTGCGATCTCATCATTTTTTGCTGCTATATTTTTGAGTATTTCAAGATATTACAACGACTATAAAATGCTATTACCGTTTATTTTCGCTCAGGTATTCATATTAATCGGACATTTCCGCCGAAAATATTCATTTTAAAATATTTTGATGAAATTTTATTCATCCAGCTAAATATTCAAATCTTTTTGCAGATAAATTGATCTGCTCTGTTAATTTTTTTCTTTTTTTTTGGTGAATTTTATCCATTAAAATGATGCAAATTTTTAGTAGCTGCAACAGAAGAAGATTACGTTAAATATTACTATATGGCCTTTGAACCAAAAATGCATTCAAGATATGCAGTTGTTGAATAATCTAATGCAGCACATTGAAGATGTAATTGAGGACAATCAAGTATGAAAAGATACGGGAGAAAGAGGCCATCGAAGTAGGCGAATGCATAGGCTCGATTCAGGATTGCAACTTATATGAGTCTCTCTATTTGTATCTTCCATTAATTCTGTTGCCCGATTTCTGCGATCAAACTTAAATAAACTTGAAAAGAAGCATTTTAAACAAATGCAGTCGAAAGTATATAAAGAGGAAGAAAGATTGCCAGCAAGTTTCAATAATATCGCTTAATTTTTAAGTAGAAAAAGTGAAGTGGTTCTTCTTTGGGTTTTTCTTTCTCCCCGGGAAAGAAAGATGGGTAAATTTATGGGACTATCATTTATTGCAAGGAACTACTAGTAGCAGTTGTACATATAGTTTATCGACTGATTATCTCAAAAAAAAAAAAGAAAAAAAAAGAGAGCTGCCAAAAATGCATTATTAAATCAATTTCAGGCAATCCAAGTTGTTCTATTTGCTCTTGCAAAAATATATGAGCTCTTAATCCTTTTCACCGATAAATATTTATGTATGTGTTTCTTTTTTTTTATCTCGAAGTGAAGGTATTTGGGTTTGATGATCTCCACTTAAAATCATGCAAATTTTTGAAAGAGGTCTTGATTTGAAGTTCTCAAAATTATGCTCGATTAATTTTGGGAATAGTTCTTTGCTTTCTAATGAGGGGTAGATGAAAATTTTAGTGAAAAAGCTTGAAAGGTAACTTATAAAAAAAAAATTTTTTTTTTCATTTTCAGACTCTCGACTAGATTTTGGATTGGGAATAACATTTGCAATCATTAATGGTCCTATAACGATTGCGGTGTGCATATTTGGAATAATCATCGGTCTAAGAGCATATAAGCTCTTTAAAGCGAGAGGAAAAGTGAAAACAGCACCAAATATGGCTCGATTGGATGAGTTACCTATTGCACCAGTTGATGGAAAACCACAACAAGATGAAAAACCTAAAACGTTTTCGCCTTCCTATGATCGTAAGATCAACGATTGGTGATCAAAGTGGATATGGTAATCGTCGTTCGGCTAATCGATAATCGATCACCATCGATCTTTGTCAATCTTCTATTGCTATGACTATCATTGTGCACAAATTCCACATTACTGCTCTATTCTTCTAACATTTGCAGCTATATTGAATATTTTCATAGCATTATTGCATATGCCTATATTAGATCAATCTGCAAGGAGAAATCGATACTAGGTGATTCAACTCCCCGTAATAAAAAATAAAAAAAAAACAACAAGGAATTGTCTCCCTTACATTCACTGTAGACGCATGTAAAGCATTTGGCAAGTTCACTTTTATTTCCCCTTTATTAATGCAAATGGTACAATATTGCAATTAGATGAATGAGAAGAAATTCGCAAAATTCATACTTACACTTCTTCATTTATTAATGCTTATTACAGTATTAATTTGCACTTTTACAGTAATATTTATTCAAAATTACAAGATTTTTTTCGATAAATTTAATGGCGATATAAATCAAAAATTTAACTAAAAGACGTTTATGCTGAAATGCTCAAATCTGCTCCTATTTTATGCTTTCAATATTTCCTTTCTGAAATAAAACCGTCGTGAAATTTTATGTCATTCCTAATGGGAAATTTTGCATCGATCTAAGGTATCCGATTAGTAGCACTTGCATTTTAATTTAGAACACTGAATTGAACGAAATAAATTGGAAACGAATTGATTTAACTTCACTCTTCTCACGAACATATATGCGCTATTTAATACAACAATAAGAGAATATTTGAGAAGGAATAAATTTTCAAGCTACGTTGTTTATTGTTTTTGCTTTTATTGCTTTTATGGTACTGATTGCATACTTGCGAATTTCCATAATGTTATGACTGGCAGTGGCAGCATAAAGGCAGAGGGCAGAAGCTGATAATATTGGTCGATATCGATATGCAAGAGCACAAACGAGATAGAAGGAACAGTTTATGGAGGAGCACGACGACTCCCAAATACGAGTAGAACCAGAGACGTACAAATGGGCAAAAGCCCGACTTATATAGGCCCCAGATATCGCCTGGGGGCATAAGAGCATATGAATCGATCAATGACAATGTATGAAGAACAATAAACGAGAACTTCTTCGGTGCCATACTCGATACATAACATCCAGCCTAATAGCGAATGTGAGAGGAATAACTGGAGCTCAGGTGAAGTGCAGGGAAAAAATTTCATTCCAAAGCAATTGGAATGCTCCAGAAAGGAAACGCAACGCCGTTTTCAATGCTAGAGTTGGCTTCATACAGAACCACCAGAAGGAACGTCCCAACAGATTTCTTTTATATTAATCACTTCTTCAGGATGTAGTTGTTTTCAGTCGTCGGCGCTTCCGTCTCTTCAAGTGAAAAACCATTTTTCGTATGTTATTGCTGATGACTTCCATGTGATATAGATACAAGTGGGCTTATAAACAGGTAGCAATTCTCAAGACAAGCATACACCTTGAAATGTCGAGAACGCTATGCAATACTCAACGATGACACGGTAGTGGGTTATTTCCATCATCGGACACTTACAATATACGACTCAAATTTAGATAAATTGCTTCTGAAGAAATGCTTTAAGCTTGATGAAACTGAACAAGGTGGATACCACTGTTTTACTTTCTTGTCCATTGGTGGAAGGGTTGTGTTCCAGCTTGAAAGGTGTGAACCCTAAATCGGTAAGAATCAACCATGGGCGGCGGTTTTGTCCCATCGTAGCACCACTTTGGCATTCCACTATTAATGCAAATCAAGCTATAATCTAATACACCGGTTCATTTGTCCAATAAGTTCTATAGATGGAAACACCGAGCCTATCGAT
Source organism: Baylisascaris schroederi (assembly GCA_006503575.1). Classification (NCBI taxonomy): domain Eukaryota; kingdom Metazoa; phylum Nematoda; class Chromadorea; order Rhabditida; family Ascarididae; genus Baylisascaris; species Baylisascaris schroederi. The sequence goes on from QEWY01000242.1 coordinate 74,865, forward strand.
AGAGGTGCTTATTAGCTGCAGTAGATATGAAATACTCCCGATGGGAACGATGAATGGCCTTGGGCCAGTCAAATTCTTGGCCTATGACCAATCTTTAGATCGAAATCGAATGGTTGCTCATGAATATTTCCTTGCATATGCAAATTTTTGAGGTATATGTTTGTATGATGGCAATAATGCGTCTCATATATATTGGCGATGAATGTCATATCGAGGTAGTGATGCTGCGTCTTTCAGGTTTTTCACTGTTCTTTTAAGTAACACTCGACTTGATTCCTTTCCGATACTGAAGTTCGAGATTAAACCAATGATGTATTTTTCCGTATTTCCGGCTCCACTTCGCGACCGGACTCAGTCCAATACTTTGTTTTAGCTTCTCGTTTGTTTGTGTTTGTTCATTTCTTAGGAGATCGTTTTGTAGACTTTCTAAGCATATCTTTATATACGACGTTTTTAATAGCTAGCTTATGTGTTGTGATGTGTGATCACTATTAGAACCATCTAATATTGTTGTATAGTATTCGTAAAAGCACACTCCATGCAAGTTGTTGGTCAAGTATAATATTAGCGGCGAAGGTTTAATAGTTCATTTTTCGTAGCATTAATGAACTATCGTCAATTGCGATCGCTAATAAAATCTGATATCGAAGTCATCGTCGTTCTTGTAGAGAAATGTGGAAAAATGCAACAGATATTGTATAGAAGTTGCTGGATGCATGAACCACTGAGAGCTTAATTACCGAAGGGAAGAGGTGGGGGAAATATGACAAACCGCTTATCCCATCGCTTCAATTATTCCCCTCGAGTGCTTTACCTGTGGTTGTGCGTCCCCACTCAACCAAAGTACCCGAATTTGTTCTATGTTTGATCGGTTGACGATCTTCTTGCCTATACTTTTTGCAAATGCCCTCATATTATTAATATTAATATACTTTGTGGTATTCTTTGTGTTCGATGGTATTCAATGGTTGCAAAAAGTACGTATTTTGCCAGCCATTGACTGTAGCATGTTCCATCGCATACTTTGAAGTGTTTGCTGTCCTATCTCGTAATGTTATCATTTCTTTCTTTTCCGTGACATATCAACAGAAAAGCAACAACTATTTCAGTAGCGATATGCAGAATCCGAACCAAGCAGCTGGTTCGCGAACAACAACCCAAAGCCAATCTGGACCGTCGCAACAGACAGCTTCTCAATCGTCGCAATCGAATATTCGACCACCAACAAAAGAGGAGCTCGAGCTGATGAATCGTCAAAAGGTTGGGCACTTTTAACTTTCTTGATTTTTATTAGTTTTTGTCATTGAATATTTCGTATATTAATAATAACTGAAATTTATATGTTTATTTATTCAGATAAAAGTCTCGAGGTTTCTATTTTCTAGATACATTGAGTTGAAGGTTTATGTTTTTGTGGTTGTTTTATATTTTTTTTTCATATATCTAGAAATCCCTACAAAATGAGGACAATAAACGCTTTCAAAACAGCGTTTATATTCGATCATAAAGCCCTATATTGAAGCAATTGAATTTTTTTTTAAAATTATTTTCACGCTATAGACCAACATATTTAGTTCGCAATTTAGTAATCCGGTTATGCTTCTATTTAGTTGTGAATATTAGCCACTAAATAGACTCTTTGAAGCTTATTATAGTGCAGCAACAAAAATTACTTATCGATTAAAACAACACAAAATTAATTTCAAATTTTTTTGCTTTTCTACCTTATGCTTCCAAAATCGGCACTGTTGAGTGAAATATTCTGGCAGACCAGCTGAAAGATTGTTGTTTTATTGACTAGCTTCCCGTGTTTATGGAGTAGTGGTGATGGTGTATATCAGGTATCATTGCTCCTTTGAAAGTGTCGGTCAAACAATGCAAATTAATCAAAATCATGTGGATGAGTGTCCATTTTCTGTGTTATGTTAGCTTTTCACTTAGGCCAAGTATTCATATATACACAGAAATCATTTTGCTATTGCATATAATAGGCCAAAGATTTATTCACTTCCGCATTCTTACTGTTTGAGGACTTATTTCTCACTTATATTTGCCCATATTTGCGTAAACTTCACTGAACAGTATGGCTGACGAATTTATTCTTACTGATTAGATGCAATTCCGGCCTCTGAATTGGAACATCGTCGTACTAGAAAAACGGGACCAATACTGATGTTTTCTTTCTTTGGTTGTTCCATTTCCAAAATTCACAAATTTTATGTTTTTTATACTATTGGATAAGGTTTTTATTGGCATATCTGATTTGCTTATAGAATATTTTCATAGTGTAATAAGTGATATGATATATTAAAATTTCAGCGAAGTATTCAAAGCGAAATGTCGACGTAGCGGCCGGCTAGTTGCACTGAAAAAAATTTTGATGGAAAATGAAAAAGAAGGTGTAAGTGTTATTTTTAAAGAAATTTCTTTCACCTTTTTTAAAGTTCTGTTGCCAAAAGTTTGATCCTTTCGAGAATTTATTAACTTCTGGTGAAAACCGCTTGTTCGTTCTTGAGAATAAGATGATTATTCCTAATGGGAATTTAATTCTTCGTCGTTTTTTCTTCTTCACATATAGAAGTTTTTTTATGGACGTGGAAGGTGCAAATAGCTTCTTCCTTTTTCTTGCATGTCTACAATATCTACATTCATAATGCACAATGTTCTACCTTTGTACTGCACAATATCTACATCTATAATGCGTAATTTCTCATCTGTGCTACGTGAATGGCCTAGTGCCGTATTCAACTGGATAATGAGTATGCGGATCTTCGAAGCTTAGAGCTTGATACTGTTTGAAAGATCTTAGCATATAAAGGGAATATAAAAACAAAAAAATCTGCAGGTGGTACCACTGTTATAGATTAAGAAAATTGCAGCCTATGCGGGTACTAACTTGTGATGGTGAAAGTTATAAGGGGGTTTCTTTACCTGACTTTATCCTTACTGTTGGTCTTATCAGTTTATATATGGTGGCTCTTCCAGTATTTATATTTAAATATAGTGGATATTTCCAGTTTCCAATAACGGCGTTACGAGAGGTGAAAATGCTTCAGAAGTTAAAACACAAGCATATTACAGAGCTTATCGAAATATGCAGCAGTAAAGGTATAATTTTGTCTAGTACTGTTTAGAAATTTTGCATTGCATTTTCTGGGAGATTATTAGGTGCCGTAAAGGTAACTTTTGCAATGATAAATTTGCAATGTTGGGTAACTTTTGCAATGATAAATTTGCAATGTTGGGTAACTTTTGCAGTGATAAATTTGCAATGAAGCCTCATATCAAGCATCCTTTAACTGAAATTCTCATCACAGAGTGGGGAGAGAGAAGGATGGAATGTAGCCAGTGAGAGGTCATACCTAGTGGGCTTTTATTAAAGATGGTTTTTTTTTTTTTAAAGTTTCCATGGGATCGGGCGCCTTGTGATTGTAGTGTTCTCACTTAGTGTTCGAGGTCTTCAAATTACCTTTGCGATAAATTTAAGCAGCTGCATGTTCCCTTGTGTGTGACAGTTGCTAGTAGAAAAAAAACGTGATGGAATCCTAAAATTGGCCGATTTTGGATTGGCACGACCATTGTTTACAAAGCTACCAGGTTTTTTGCACCACCTATTTTTGTTGTTCTATCGCATTTCTTCATCTCAAAATTTATCGAGTAAAGCGAGAAGAAATTGGTTCAGTGATCTAAAGAGAAATGCGAAAGTAAGAGGAAAACGTAGAAAGGTAGGTAGATTGAAACAGGTTTGGGAATTTACTGCTTACTTCCTGTGTAATTTTGCCTAACCGTTTTCATGGTTGTTGCCCTTTTATGAGAGTTAAGCGAGCAAGGAGATTACATATATAACACGAATCGAACGTTGCCATTTTATTCGTTGAAAGTTGTGCAAAGATACATAAAACGTTACCAAAAGGAGAGGATAAGGGTGCCTTACTGGCACGGCGATGGTGTTACGTGGTAATGCGGTTGACAGTGATGGCTTCTTATGGTTTAACTTGATGTAGTATGTTTACCTCATTGAATCTCATAGGAGTTGCACATTGACTAAACTTCTTCCCCTTATCATCAGTCCCTACTCCTTTGTCATTTTTGGCCATTTCAGAGATTAAAATCTCTTGGTTGAGTGAAAAAAGAAGAGAAATTTATTCAACTTCAAAGAAAAAAAAATGATATCCTAGCTTATTGCAACCCAAAGAAACATTCATGAAGTTTTTTCGTAAAGTAAGTCATTCAATGACCAAGTCGGATTTGAATGGAAATATAAGGATGGTTGATTATTCAGCTGCGTGGAGAAATTTTGATGTCCCTTCCTTAATGCTCAAATGAGAAAGGAAACAACTTGCGAATAAGTTGAAATTTTGTTGTTAGCCCATTTGACGCAATTACTGCTCCCATTGGTCGGCATCTAATATATTAGGGAAGAGTCAGTAGATTGGTACTTCGAATTTGAGTTCAGGTTTGTCAAAGGAAGATTCAGTGAGGGCATTGGGTTCTTCAGGTCAGCCGGAGCATTGCTACACGAATCGGGTAGTAACGCTATGGTACCGACCACCTGAATTACTGCTCGGTGAACGGCATTACGGGCCTCAGATTGATATGTGGGGCGCCGGTTGTATAATGGCCGAATTGTGGACACGGACACCCATCTTACAGGTTATTTTTTTATTTGTGAATGACGACAGCTAGATTTTCTGCTCGAATTTAGCGCTCTGAATTTTGCTTCTTGCTTTAAGCCTGGATTTCATCGGAATACTTTGAGACCCTGCTCATTGAGGTTATATAGTACATTTCTGTCTTGTGTTGCCTGTAAGAGTTCACTGTATGAAAAAAGCAAGGTTCGAAAATCGAAACTTGGCTTCTCGGTTGATTTAGATCAGTTACTTGAGGGTAGAGTTTGAGAGTGTGAGGCAAAGAGGGGAAGGAGGGTGCAAGAGCTCCGTATATGTAACAACTTTTAACTCAGCAAGAAAGTGGTATATTGAGAGTATGTATGAAAGTGCAGCCTTGGCTGCAACTGATCCAAGAAAGGAGCCTAGGCATACCCTTGCAAATTCACGTATACTGTTTGAAATACAAATTTTGTCGGCAGACTTCACCTTTGCCATTTTTAGAAGTATTTTCCACACAATCGCGAATTTTTACTTCGAATTGGTTGGAAGAGTAAGTATTGAAGATTGGGGTTTAAAAAAACAAATTTTCAATCCCTTCACGCTCATTAAAAAGGGAGGAATAGTAGCAAAGTTTGGTTTGGAGGGCAGAAAATTGCCAGTGGGTTTTAATAGTAAGTTAGGTTTTACTGTAATATGTACACATTGGATCAGAATTGTCATACGTTGATGGGATGTTTCAGGGTGAAAGTGAGCAGAAGCAGTTGACGCTGATCTCGAATCTATGTGGTAGTATAAACCCGCAAACGTGGAGAGGTGTCGAGAATCTTCCCTTATACGGCAAGATGGAGTTGCCGCAGAATCTGAATCGTCGTGTAGTTGAAAGACTCGATCCATACGTTAGGGTATGTTTCGTTTGCAATTCTACTAAGAATGCTTATCAAATCTTTTTCGTCATTAGTGGGTGAAAAAGTTTTTTATTAGTCCATTTTGACGTACCAAATGTATGACACCATTATTTTTACCAACGATCGAAATAGCAGAAACAAATTTTCTTTCCCTTGATATTGATTGGAATATAAATGAGTGAAATATATATATTTGAAGGATCGTAATGCGTTGAATTTGATCGATAACCTATTGACGCTGGATCCGGCATCACGTCTTAGTGCAGAACAAGCACTTGATCATTTGTTTTTCTTCTCACAACCACCACCGGCTGCTGATGTTCGTGATCTCATGAGCACCATTCCGGTTAGTTCATATCATTTTTTTAGACTTAGGCAGTGTTTGCGATTCGGTGACAGGTGGTTTTTGAAGACGTTCCCAATAAACGCAGCCATACGGCAAGTATAAGGTGGAAGAATACATATATATATAATATATATATATATATATATATATATATATTTGAGGTGGCACTTCTTCAGTCATTATGCGTTCATCGTTGAACTACGTGATTTTGAATGCATACATCGATGACGTAGTACTGTAATCTAGGATCTGAAGTATAAATTGAACGGTAAAAGATACATATTACTGATGAAAATAGATGAAGAAACAGCATTGGCTTACGGTGGAAGCATTCTTCCGTGAGCTATTATTGCATATCTATCTGTAATCTTCAATGAGGAAAATCCCTCAGGTCTACTTTACATTTGGAACGAAATCATTCACATTTTTTTAATAGTTGCAAATTTCTGTTTTTTATTCTACTTGCAACTGTGTAAGTTCACTATTAAAAGTAACTGCCCACCAAAGTTGATTGGATCTTATATGTATTGTTCATTTACTAGTTGATGTTTTACTTTGTTTTCTTTTACACTTCACTGTCATTCCCTTCTCTTCTGGTTGAAAATGTGTCTAACAGGATGATGCTTTTTATTAACTATAGTTCAAAGTTTCGCCTGTTAGAGCGTTTGTTTTTATAGACGAGTCTGTTCGAGTATACGGCAGGTCGTGGAGCTCATAGTGGTCGTGGAAGGGGTGGTGCAGGTCACCATCAAGGACGTCAGAATGCGCGAGCTTCAATCTCCGCACAAGGCCAATATGTTGACATGGTTTTCTGATGTTATCAATAAGTACTGTGATATTTACTGAACGATATAATAAGCGCATATGGCAATTTCAGCATTCGTTGCATTGTCTTATCCTTTTGCTCGTCGATTCATTTGAATTGAATTTGCAACTGCCGCATTTTGTGCTTCATAAATGCAAATATTGGGAATTAACCGTGACGGTCTAGTTTCCGGTTTCTCGCAATTTTATCTTTCAGTTTCTCAGGTCATCGGAATTTTTCGAATCAAGCTTTCCGACGTCCCGATTTTCCTATTTCTGGGATCTATTCGTTGCGCATTCCCCGTCGAATTATTTGCTTCGTTCCAGTTTTTCACCATTGATTACAAACAAAAAATCTCAGTGAATTACAAAATCACATCGGTGTATTTTTGATAGTTACTGTATATCATTCCATCTCAATATTTTATAAGCCATCAGTATGCACCTGTAAGCGTTGAAGTCATTATTTCAGTTGAGTAAATACGATACATATTGAAGGATGAAGTTGCATACCACAGAATTATTATCACTTCCTGTTAATCTCTGTGGATTGATTTTCTTATTGATTGTTGCGTATTTTCGTGATTTAGGTTCCCATTGTTTCCATCTTATATTGAAGGTGTTAGCCATATGGCGCTTAGCGTATTATGTATGAATTTTTTTTTGCTTCTTCCTTTTTCTTGCAAAACGGGTCTTTTTTTTCGATAGAGTTTTATGGTTGCTTCAGTCTTGTATTATTAAGAGGCATTCGGTGGTAACTAGGGAGTGGATAAGGTGGAGGAGAGCCGGAACATTCTTTTCTATCATCTATACTTTATTAATAAATTGAAAATGATCAATGCTTTTTGAAAAAAGAAAAAAAACAACTCGAAAGTCATTATTTCAATCAGTTGATGATTTCTACGCATTTGAAAAGTGTCATAATCAACTATTTCCGCTCATTTCACCAAATGGATTCTCCACTATTTATTTAAATTTCCTCTAAAAACTTTTATGGCCATTATTCACTTCGCTTTTTTTCCAGACCATTGTTTTGCCTCATTTTCTATTGCGACATTTTGATAGATATTCGATGTGATATCATTTATTTTATGCTTAATGGAATAAATTGACTGTCAAGATCGGCGCAAATAATCTGAAGTTTTTCCTTGAAAAGTAAGAAAAAATAAAATTGAGAAAGTTTAAAAATAAAATATCTCTTCTTTCAATTGGAATTGCCAGAAAATTTATCTCATGAGTGGAATATATTTGAAGCTAACTGGGTGAGGAGGGATATATGTTGGAAGAGGAGAGGGAGGTGGAAGAGCAATAGCAGTTGGCTAAAAAAAAATGCCTGAAGGGAGCAGACTAAATATGAGTGCTAGCTATGATTTTCTACTATTTGGCGATTATTTTTGTTCAAAAATTTTGTTTACATAACCGGATGGTTGAAATATAACATTTGCTAGCGCTCTTCTTTGTTGTGTTTATTAAATTTGCGAATGAATATCTCATAGATATCCTTATGATAGAAAAAAATTTAACTGAACGGAAAAACCTGTTGATGATATGCAAATTTTCGTAACTATCCAACAGGATTGATGAAATATTGTGCTTATTCCTTTTATTAGTGCTTTGATATTTTCGTTGCGTTTATAACGGTAAAAAAAAACTATATTATTTGTGAATTGCAACGGTGTTTTATTTCATTCTATGATTGATATTTCTCAACAATATTCTTTCTACGTACTTCAATGAACTCTTAAATTTTGCATTATTTCTTTCTAAATTAAATTACAATGAAATGTTTTCTATTTAAAGAAAAATTCTTTCTCAACTATAAACTTTGCAGCTGTTTGTGAGAATTGAGCGGAAGGAGGTGGGAACAGTGAGGAATGCTATACAACATTTATATTTTTATGTACTTTTGTTTGTGAAAGACGAGTCATCACATTTTTATTTGAATAATTTTTGCTCATCACGAGTACATAGATACCTTTTTATTTGCTCAAAACATCGCATTTAATGAGTAAAGATTACAATATTAAGAGAACTTAATCTTAATTCTACTCCTAATTAAGATCGAATGCAGTCAGCGGCTATACTATTGGTTGCAAACTTTTTCAAAATATATGAGTAAGTAAATAAATAATGGGCATTGTGGTACACATTTTCGAGTATTTTTTCTTTATTTACCGTTGAAATTGACTGCACTGTTTATACTGCTGTTGTGTCTACTGCTGAAAGGCTGAGGAGCAAAGCCCCTTTACATACGAATGAAGCAATATTGAAAAATGGAAAAACTATCGAAGAACTTTCTACAATGCACATAATATGAAATAGGTTTTTCAGCATGAAAAGCGGAGAAATATGCACATAATGGAGCAAAGAAAAACACATATCACTGAGCTAAATTCATGAAAGGAGTCGCTGCGTGGTCGTTTCCTGCAACATACTTAAATCCTATTGTTTATATTATTTATAAGTTCTGCCAAACTCTACGTTGTACTTTGAAATATGAAATAAATAGAAGAAAATCGCTAAATACAGTATAGTTGATCAGCTGCCTTTGTAGTGAATGACAATGAATTCTCTCTTTTTTTTCGAATAAGGGATATATAAGTAAATGTTTGGCAATTTAGGATGTGAGAGTAGGGGGAGAGACAAGGAGCTTCGATATAACCTTTGACAAAAATGTTGCTATAATTTCGAGTAGAATCGTTTCGCACATCTTTAAGTCGAATATTGATCATTGCGAATCGTTCACTCCTATGAATGTTGGTTATGATGTGTGTACATCGTGAGTGATATAAATTTGCACCATTCGTCGTATCAATCAAATTGCCATACGGAAAATATGTTGTGGTCACATTCCTTCTCTTCTGCAAATTTGCTCTTATAATTTTGATCTCTTATAATTTTGATGCTCATCACAACGACTTCATAGTGTCGTTTCTTTTGATATGTCTATACGTGTGCTGACGTATGCATGTGTTTATATGGGTTTCGTGTACATGAGTCTAACGCTTGCTTGTCGCTCTTCGACATTTCCAACCCCGAATCACTAATACTAAATAGAGAACATTTGTAGATGTAGATTATGGACCTCAATGTTGATAACCCCAACTATTGAAGAGTTTATAGGATTTAGAGATGCTAACATCGCAATTTCCATGTTAGATCGTTGTTTCGTAACCAGTTGGTTATGATCAAAAGCGAGTCTTTTATTTGTCTGTTGAGGATGCGTATATGAAAGCAGATGCTAGGTGCTGTTTCATTTCTTTCATCGAATGTTTAACCGGGACGATCTAATGAACTGGACTGCAAAAGGTTATCACCACACTCTGCTATCGTCTCATTCATAGGTTAATGTTTTCTAAGACTTTTTCAGCTGTGCAAGTGCATTTCCAACTTGAACAGATGTAGGGGGTTCCAACTTGAACACTTTGGCTCGCCTAGTCGTCCAGGTGCCAGGTCTCCTTCAGAATCAGCACCCTCTGTCGAGCTGTTGTCGAATAAATTGCGAGACGACACTGGACGTCTTCGATCGTCGGCACAATCCCGTAGTCGCATCAGACGTACTTACGTTGTCGCTAGCACCTCGCGAACTTCAGATGCCACTCGTAAAAACCAGTCTAGAAGCTGTAATGAAAACATGAACACATCGACCTCTTTTATATCGTCCCGATGCTGCCTTAGGCTAGCCTCACGACCTATGCAAAGTAGTTCTATGCTGTTGAGTTTCTTTCACTTGTCTTTTATGAAATACCATTTCCGTTTGATCTAAAGGCCTCATCTACCTTGCACAAAAAATATTTTTCAGGTGATTCGGTGGATCATTTCAAGGGAATTCGCACTATCTGCTCAACCTCTCCAATAGCTTGCTTTGTTCGAGGTCAAATTCTTAACCGAATGGCCGATTTCGAGAAAACTCTTTCGGTTGGGCTTTTATTTTTTATTTTATTTATTTTTTTATTTTTATTTTTATTTTTTTGAATGCTAAGTGGTATTCATGAAAGATTTGAAGCTTAACATAGAATCTTAGATTGTATTAATTAATCAAACTATAAAATGCTTATTAATTACATTTGAGATGTTCCCATCGTAATACTCCTACTGAAAAAAGATAAGTATCAAAAGCATCTGAGACACCATAGTGTTCGGTATTCATATATTGCAGAAACAAAAAGAAACTAAAAACAACATAAAAATAACATCTAAATAATTAAATGCCCCACGAAAAGCTTTGTTTCTCCTAACTAAAAAGGTGGAGAAATTTTGAATTCAATCGTTGTTCCTTTGCTGGCATTTAATTTTCGCTATGTTTTTTCTGTGGGTCATTCTTTCGATGTGTGGAAATCGATTTTTCGGCCGAATATAACTTCTAATGAATGCGATAGAATCGAATTTATTAGCTCATAGACATACTTATATGCCAACACAATCATACATTTAATCTTTTAGGAATCATCACATTATAATGGAATGATAAGAAAGGAATATGATTTGTGAGTTATCTTCCTTTATATCGATGTGAAAGGTGATGCAAAGCCGAAATGTTTTCTTAATTCTTTGCTCTCGCTGTGAGACGGCATTCGTTTCGAATGCTTGCAATTCGCTTTCCGTGATATAAATTAACTTTCTATCCTGAAATTCAAATTGGGGGAGGGGGAAAAGGTGAGTTGCCATACTGTAATTGCGAATTTAGAGAACAACAGTAGGGAAGGAGAGTGAGCGAGCAAGTCAACAAAGTGGCATATAATAAGAGTGTGAAATGAACGTTAAAATCTTCAGAGTATATTGGCAAATGGACTACTCAGCATTAATATTTCACTTGGCCAACGATTGAAATTATTCGATGCCCTTGTTGAAACTGGTTCGGAATCATCGCCCGCAACTGCAAAAGATATTGCCAGTCGGCTGAAATTGAAAGAAAGGTGAAATGTTTTTTAACGTCTAATTACCTTGTCATTACTCATCTGCGTTTATGTCGGTTGTGCGAAAAAGTTTTTGCTGAGGAAGAAGGTAACTTATGAAGAATTGTAAGAATTCCGAGTGGAAGGCTGTTTCAGCAAGTTTATTTTGCGCTTTCATGGAGCATTTCAATGAAACACTTCAAAGAGAGCCAGCCATCTTTTATTATAGCATCCTCGACAGAGCTGACCCAATGACCATGCGAATAGGGCACCGATTTTACGCAGACCTTTATAATTTTGCTTGCCATGAATTTTCGAACTTCGAGAGACTCTGCTCGCAAGCAAGCGCAAAGATGAAGATAAATTGAGATGGGCGTCTCGTGTCTCCACATATCTCTACTATTCATCGGACTTTTTGAGCAAAGTTTTAGATTTATATATTTATCAGTTGCTTTCGTAGTCTCTATATATAGTGTTCGCCACATGTTGGATCACAACGTGAGTGCATATCATCGAATCAAAGATCTTTCGCATGCGAATTCGAGTCAGTCACCACTCTAGCATCATATATTTCTCCTTCAGCTAAAAATGCAAATATTTATGTGTCAGATAACTAAAATGGCTTTAACTGGTCATAATTTCGAAATCACCGCTATGACAAGTTTCGCAAAAAGTGCAAGCGAGAATGGGTTTGATTTCACTGTGATTAGTAAACAGATATATCCATGCCAATTCGATTGCTTCCTATGTGAAAGGATAATGCGTATGTAAGACTGCTCGGAGTTACGATTTGAGTTTTTATTAGCTGTCACAAAATTAAAACACTGAAGACTTTGAATAGAGCCAGAAATTTATGGCTCATCGTTAAGAGGGAGCGGTTGGTTGCGCATTCAAAGATGCCAAAGTACTATCAAATTGAAGTGGCTATATACCGTCTGCTGTATTATTATATCGCTAACAAATTTAGATATGTAAAAGAATGGTTATGTTGTATGGCCGCAGGCAATATAATTGAGGTGGATGAGTCAGGAGAGAAATTCTGGATACCGAAAGATAGAATACCGTTGATTTGTGGGGAAACACCTCACGTGTCATTCATATCACAAACACTCATTCCTGTTCTCTCGGCTGCTATGCCAAAAGTTGAGGAGTGTTTCAAAGAAGATGGGCCATATGGTAAGTTCTCGTTATACATTGCTAATTGTATGATAGAGTTAAAAATATTCCTTAATGGTATCGGACGACATGCCAAAAATTGTATTCGTTATAGGTCTTTAAAATTTCCAAATTTACACTCCAAGATTTAAGTTTTTTTTTTAAAGCTATGTGTTTTTTATTTTTCAAATTCTTAGATTTTATATAAAATAATGACTACGTTGCATGATTATAAGCAGCGTAATCGAGGTAGGAGGAATTAACCTTCATCATTCAATTTCTAAATCAAAAAATAAAAAATAAAGCTATCAATTCGTCGCTGGCAGTATTTTTTTTTTTTTTTTGAAACTTTATAGCGCATAACTATTGCATAATTCAGAAATGATATCTAAAAGTAATCAGAGTTCTAAAATGATAATTAAAGTTTTTTTCAGGTGTTAATTATGACCAATATGAAGATATTCATAACATCATCGATTATATAAGTCGTTCGCAACAAAAGAAATATTTAATTAGTGATATTCTTCCGCTAACCGGAATGATGGAAAAATTGAATAGTAGTGCATTGCAAGTGCTCGATATTGGCTGTGGTAATGGATATCACATACTCGAACTTGGTATCAGCGTTTTTATTTATTCATAAAAATTAAGCTATTCAGTTAAATTGTTCACTTTTACCAATAATATGTAAGTAAACTTCATAATACATCAATTTTATTCCTTTTTTTTTACGAAGGTTGCAATGAATGAGGTAAATTTAAGTATAAAGTAAATGCCTTCATAATTTAAGCAACGACTCATCGCTGAACTCTGTGAAAATGTTAAAGTAATGCAGAAAGCTACTGCAATTAATTGAGGAAATAAACTCCAAATACTCACAGTCGCCGTCCTCACCGCTATCAAGGATAGCTCTATTAGTGGGGAATGAATTTGTGGATAATTCATCTTGAGAAGGGATTTCAGCGGAAATTCGTTCAGAAGCCGACAGGAACTGTATTTAAGGAAGGAGAGGGAGTGGAGGAATGGCGGATGTCGTGTGCGAACATCGATCCCCAGTTCGGTGGGAAAGAATGAATTTCTAAAAGGACTTTATTGAAACTATTACTGTATTGAACTCTTATACTCTCGAGGTTAAGGGTATCTTATTTTATAGCGCAGCACTTCCCGAAGTCGACATTTATTGGTTTGGATCTGTCGAGAGATGCGATCATATTTGCGGAACGATCGAAGCAAGAGCTTGGCTTAAACAATGTTTCTTTTGTGCAAATGAATGCACAGAAGTTGCCTAATGAATGGGTAGGGAAGTTTGATTGGGTAACAATGTTCGATGCTTGTCATGACCAAACAAGACCTGATCTGGTGAGTTTCACTTTTCTGATAAACAAAGTCGACTGATTTCTGCTAGATCACTACCCCTTGATCATTTATTTAAAAAAAAAAAAAGAAAAAAGAAAAATAATTGCTCTACCCATTGCTAACTTTCACCACAATGCGGCCATCTTTCATCATGCTATATCACTTCCACTAGCCTCAGTAGAATGTTGAAGTTTCTTTGCTTAGATGAATGTGATAGGGAAACTTCAAAGGAGTGACACATAAAGTAACATCTCTTGGGTTATAAATAAAAGTTGAATTGCATTTGAATGTATGTGATATTTGGATATAGAGGAATATTTTCAGTCATTAAAAGAGATTCACCGTGTGCTGAAACCTGAGGGTACATTCACAATGTACGAAATAAATGGCTCGGGTAATGTCTACACCGATAAAATTGAGTTCGGTGAGGATGTTGTGTTCGGTTATACGATATCTGTATTGGCGTGTCTCCCGTTCGGCAGTCAGAGCGAAGGTTCAACTTCGCGTTTTTTTTTTTGCTTCGATATTTTTTCTTTGACGATTTCAAATAGGATTTGTTGATTACTAAGTAAATGCTTTTCTAGCACGATAAGTTCGAGAATATTTTTGTAAAGGATATCCAAAGGTTGTGAGTACTATGCGATACATTAAAAGCACTCTTCTAAAATCACCTCAAGAGGTTGGGTAGCAGTAGCAGAATCTGATTCAGAATCTAGTCACACTTAAGAGGTAAATTCATCGGCCCTCTCAAGGCCATTCCCACAAGAAGAAATCATAAAGCTTCTTGTTTCTTTTTTTGGTAGCGAAGTTGGGTCAAAAAAATATTTTAAAAAACTACCCACCAGCACTACCCGTAGTGTATTTTACCTCGACTTTCAAACAAATCATACCTAACGATAAGGAAAGCTCCCAAATGAGCATATTTTCGAACGAAATTACTTCCTCTAATTTTACCCACAAAATTTTAACTGTTTTAATTGAAATTTGATTATTATTTTCAGATGCGCTATGTCTTGGTAGTATGTGGGGACGTAAGCGAGCGATGGAATTACTTAATGGAAGCGGTTTCCACGATGTGAAACAAATTCCCACACCATTTCTGAAGAGCAAAATCTTGTACGTATGCCACAAATAGGCGCTACAATTATAGCCAACATTCTCTCAGAAGCATTATGCAAATACTATAAGATTTATTCGAACAACCTGTTTCTTGGAATAGAACACAATTATATAATCGGATGATTGTTTCCATTGGAATGGCTTAGTTATATCGACAAGCTTGAGGGTGACATATTGCAAAATCTTTGTTGTAAAAAAAAGTTGGGAAAAATCATGAGGAATACAAAAAAAACTTTCAAAATCCGGAACAAGCTCAATTTTTTACGGAAAGGATGATTGTGATCCCTTCTTGCAGGAAGAACGGGGAAGGGATGGGGTGGATTAAACGTATCTAAGTGCACCACTGTTTTCACTATGATCATGCAATCCGCCTCTGATGACGTTATTATTATCAAAATTTCGTAACGTAAACCGGCGACTCCAGGAAATGAAATCTTGTGATTTCATGAAGCAAAAAAATCCTATTCGTAGACTCCGACCCTACAAGAAACAGTCAATTCCCGCAACTTCAACAGTGGGAAGTTACAGGAATCAATTTCTCGACTAGACCCTCTCACACAAAAGATTCAACGTCGGAATTAACATAAAAGTGAATTCTTCGTGATTCTGAGGCCTCCAACAGGGTAGTCGTAAGGCAAACAGAAATAACAACCGAATCGGAATTGAATTTACACTGAATTTTCGATTTTATCGAGTGAATCGAGTAACGCTTTCACGAATCGATGTACATCTTTGAAACTGTTGTAGAGATGTACTGGTGTGACTCTAATCACGTTCGGATAACGCTTATCCACCTGAATATTCAAATTATAGTAGACATAAAACTTATCGAATGGCTAATGAGGGTGTCTCCGCTTTAGGTTCACCCAAGCGTTCCATGACTCCATATTATTGCCCTCTGTGCCATTCTTCTTCTTACATTGTTCCATCCCGTAAGGTACAAAGCAGACTATAAACTTCTACAATGTTGACCTGAGAAGAAATTTAATTCGGAGCACTCTAAATTTGAGAACGTTTTTGCGACGATTATTTTGTCCTCTATCGTTTCTAAAATATTTAGTGAGATAAACATTACTACATAAAGCTTGCAGTATCGTCAACTTAAAGGAGTGCATGTACATCCTGAAGAATGCACTCATAACAAAATACTTTCAAAATCCCTCCTTATTTAGAAATAAAGAACTACTTCACAAATACTAAACACTAAAATGCTTATATTCGAATATCATGCAATAGCATATTCACATATCAAATTCAAAGTGTACCTAATCCGATACTGTCTCCATGGATCTAGAAGTCACTATTATTTTGGCAATACCCATACCCTGAAAATTTTGCGCATGATACGATTTCGATTAAATTTAACATACTTAATCATTTATAATAACATTGATAAAGTGGGGCATCAATAGAACAAATATAATTGAGGAGAAATTATCAATGAGAAGATCACCAAAAATCGATGAGATCACCAAAAATCGATGAGAAGATCACCAAAAATCGATGAGAAGATCAGCAAAAGCATAGAACAATTCATCCATTTATCATTGAATTGAGCGCATAAAACTTACAACAACTCCTCTTTTCGTTAATTCCTCAAAAACTTTAACGATATCGATATTAAACTTGAGTGAAAGTTGACAGCCTCGTTGTCTCGGATCTGATGGAGTCATTATTGAACATTGCACCTGCAATATTCATCCATTGCATAAAAAAAAGATGAAAATACTCGAAGAATAAGTCGGTGATATCCTGGAATTTTCTGATAAAAAAAGACATGTAACAAAGTGAGTTGTCGTAATGCCCAATTCAGAACCACACTAAAAACCTCATTAATCATAGAAATCCTTAAGAAACGAAAGCAAGAGTGCTTTTCATTGTTCAGTCACGAAATATAAAAAAAAATACATGCAGGTAAAAATGCACATAAAGCTACCATCATAATAGAACTTCTTCGAGATTAATTTACACTCTCGTTTGGTATAATTTCTTTACCTATTTTAGAGATAAAATTTAAATTACTGCACTACTCTGGGCTTCACCAATAATTATGAGTTCCTATGAGAGGATGCAAAGGTGATACGATAAATGCCTTACCTTTTTAGTCTTTCCAGTCGACGAATTTGGACTGAGATGATGGTTGATGAGAAATTCTAAATAACCCGTAAGTAATATTGACTTCTTTCGGAGTTCTTCCAACGACGTTTTTGACATCACCTAAATATGTAGAAAACTCTCGACTATAACTCTTAAATATAACTACATTTACGCACTTATCGTTAAGTTGAACAAAGTTGTGGGTTCTTTGCAGTCTTAAGCACAAAGTTGAGCAAACTTAAGTACAACAAACTCAATAATAAAATCTTTGCAATTGAAGTAATTAATCTAAAATTAATGATCTCAAATACAGCGAAAAATAAACAGCTCCCATTCAGTGATATTCAATTAAAACAATGTTTATTCCTAAAATTCCAATATCCCTATAATAAACAGTCATTGAAGACGTTTAATCGAAGAAATAATTGAAGGAAATAAAAGCATAATATATATGAATAAATCCTTTAGCTTTCAATTCATATAAAATTGTGTTCCTCTATAGTTATTTTATTAATCGTTAATAAATGAGAGAATATTTGCTATTCAATAGGCTCACCTCAAGAAAAGCTTGAAGTGGAACAACGAGCATCATTGGTGGATTACTAATTCTATAACCAGCAGCGCCATCATCCAATTCTAATTCTGTAATTTCATATCTAAATAACAATAAATAACCATTAAATATTTGAAATTGAAAATGGAAATAGAAAATTCTAACATAATCAATAATTCAATCTAAACTAATCACTAGCAAATAAGCAGCTTACTATGAAATTAAATATCTTATTCTTATTCGAACTATTTTTTTATTTATCTACCGGATTTAGTTTAAAAGAATTGCTCCAAGTGAGCTCTATTAGAGTCAACTATAATCGCAAATTTTTATATAAACGTTTTCATTGTTCGAATTTTTAGTAGATGGAACGCTTGGAAAATTTGTGCACTTTTTTTGACAGATACTTGAAAAGTAAATATTAATGGTATGTAAAGAATATATCTGTGAATCTAACATTAAATGAAGTTTCCCAATTGATTACAACTATTGGAATTGTCAAATATCAAAGCATTTACTTCCATCTTTTCAATTAGATTTCATAGAACTAAGTGCCTCCCCCAACAATTCCCATAACCATAATTATTTAAGATAACAAACAAGTTTCGAACAGGGTCGGGGCTTTTCAAAAAAATACCTCAATGCGACCATATTGATGTTTTAAATTTCTTGTAGCTGAAATACTTAAAACCGCAATGAAAAAACTCACTATTATCCATAATAAAGCGAGTGCTTGCTTTATGTGCCCACCAACCAAGCATTCGTTCACGTTTATCGTTATTATATTTGCTATGAATGAAAGCACCAGCCAGACCACCCGCACTCGAACTGCCATACTTATAGGTACACCAACATGCAAAATCCACATTCCATTCGTGCAACGATAAAGGCACATTCGCAAATGCATGTGCTAAATTCCATCCAACAATACAACCCTAAATTAATAATGCTATCATCTCTCTATATAATAATCCACTTATTTATATTATGATGCTCACATCCTTAAGGAGATAAGGATGGAGAGAGAATTCCGAAATGTTTTTCCATCGTATCTCTCCCCCAATCGGAAATAGTTTTCTATAAGATTGATAAATTGGAATGCAAATTATAGAGAATTCAAGAGCTCTCGATTAAAACGATGGTTCAAGGCCACAATAATATAACAGCAAAAACAAAATCTTCGTCGTTAAAACATTTTCAAACCATTAATAAATATATGAAGATTAGTAAAGAATTTCTCAAGAACAGCTAAGCAAGGTCCAGATTTAAAAAAAAAAACAAACAAAAAATTGTACCTTTTTATGACCTGCCTTAGTTATCGTTTCTATATCGAACAATTGGCCCGTATAATATTGCAATCCACTAAACATTATAATGGCAATCGAATCACCCTCACGTTCGATCACCGATAATATGTCTTCGATACGTAGACAATCTTCATCCTGAAATGCTAATAGTGTTAAATAATACTTATGTGTAGCAAGTAAAATAACTTAGTATAGGTTTGAAATACAGCCTATTTAAGCATCACTCATAATAATGTAGAGACAGAGAGAAGCGGTAAAGCATGGGCGGTATCGAGGAAAAACGAAGTGCAATAGATTAAAGATCAGTATAAATCTATGCAACACTACAATCAATAAGATCAACATTCTTTAATTCAATGTATAATCAACTCAAATACTATTCAGCTACTTATTTTAAAGAGATTTATTCTTTACATAATAGAATAACATTTTTATAAAAGCCTGCGAGCAAATTTTGTATTAAAGATCACAAAAGACGAGTTGTAAAAAAAGTGTGAGCATGAAATGTTCGCTTGCGACATGTGTTGCGAAAATTCTGGACTACACCAACAATGCATTTTAGTTGTACTTCTAATGAGGTGAAATTTCGCTCGCGGTTAAATTTTTACCACATGCTCCTCATGGCAATACAGTTTAACGCAATTACCTGTAGCATCTTATTGACTAAGGTGAAATGGTTTTCTATTTTGATTACAAGTTTTCTTTCGGAATGCTTAAGCGTATAATTTTTTAGCTTCATCGCTAAATAAAGACGCAGGATTTTTACGAACAGTAAACCAATTTTTATTTTCAACACATCTTTCTAAATGATCACTGCTGAATGGAATTTAATCTGACAAGTATGAGTATTTTTCTCGAATAATTGCCATTACTGCATCGACAATACCTACTCTTCTAAAACCGTCAAGGTTTACGATCCTTAATCAACAATATTTGCCATAAAACGCTAACAAAAACATCGTTAAAAGATACCTTTCTCGGTTCAACACACACCATGCTATCCTCTACTGTAAAACCTTTCAGCCTAATTTGCGATTCAATCGCATAGTGATCCGATGGGAACGCTTTCGACTCCAATAAAATCTTATGTCGACTCTTTGTCGGTTTGTAGAATGCTGCCTGAAAAATATTAAGGACAACATCGAATTCGATAGGATGACGGCAATTTTGCAAAAGAATGCTTTGAAAAAATTTCATATCATACTTTCCTTTCACATCACAAATTTTGTGAAAATTCTTAAGTGGTTTCTTTTCTTGAAACTTCAAATTTCAAAAGATAGAGAGAAAAACCAGTGAAAACAACGAAAATTGTAAAAGCAAAGCGGTTTTTATATGGACTTATTTAAAATAATATGAAAATATTCACTTATGCATACTAAATATCACCTATTTGAGAGGTTCCCTCTCCAAATTATTTAAATAATAATTTTTCAGCGAAAATGATAAAAAGAAAAGTAATAAAAAAAGGTTCAACCAAGAAAATATGTAGATTGACAGTTAATCCATTCATGAGTGCAACTTCGCTAGGCTCAGCGCCAACCAATTTTGCGATCCCTTCAATAACCGCTTCATCGCAATGTGACCATGGTAAAGGTTCTTCTGTATGACCCCAAACACCCCTATAATACAATCCAAAACTATCATGCTAGTAAGTAAACTTGCCCATCAAATACATCAACAAAAAATATTGGGCGAGTTTGAAATGGAAGTAATATTGAACGAGTACATTCATTGCCATTATTCATTTCAAGGCTGAAAGGAATTCACTAATAATTCCACCAAAATGGTACTCAGAAATAGAAATAAGGGGATTTCGGTGATCTGCAGCGAAAACTTGTATAATTATCTACTGAAGAATTTTGAGAATTGCATTAAAGCATAAATTTCTATGCTGAAAAACTAATCCCTCGAAGCAAAACGAAGTTGTTAGCAATTGAAGGCGATCCTTATTGCTCGATCATTTGAACTGAACAATGGAATAAGGAAAACTGGAAAGAAATAAACTGCTAAGAGGCTTATGCTATAATTTCAACTGAAGAAAATTTACCGAATCTATTGTTCTCAAATGGAAATTCAGTTAAAAATTTGTTTCATTCTTTCCAACACATTAACGCTAAATATAATGCAAACTTTTCATGCAATTTGGCAATTTCGGTAAACGGCTGTCCAATTCTAGTTATTGAGGCTAAAATACTACAAAATTAGGCTCGGTTTTGTTTGTTGTACCAAATTCAGAGGTAGAGATACAATTTATTCGACAGAATAAGCAATAAAAGTTGCCAATAGTCTCATCGAACCAAAAAAAAGGAGAGAATCAAAACATTGGATCAACTCAAATATCCGCATTGAGCGATTCAGCAATTACATTGTTGTGTAAAGCCAGGCTACATAGAAGGATGAAAAAATAATCTTGAAAGAACAGCACTAACATATTGGCCCATTTCTCGAACTGTATATCCATATATTTCCTAGTTGACTTCAGCATTAATCCCAAAGAATTACCACACATATAGATACAGTCATCGTCTTCATTCACAAGCGAAAAATCAACTGCAAAGGCATTTCCTCGAAAGCATTCATCAAAGATGAGCACAATGGGAATGCTTTTCGATGAAAATATGAAGCAATAGATAGTGAATGTAACAATATCAACTTAAGCTTCATGTCAAACGGGATCATTTCTGAAGAAAGATCATTTCTGCGATGCAGATGAGTGCAAAGAATGTATGTTGTGATGAGGTAATTTCTATGATGGGGACGATTTGGAGACAAGGTTACGATGGGTTCCAACTAAAGGTGAAATGGCGTTCTGGTGGACAAGAGATCCTGATTGGAAGGTCATGAAAGGTAAAATCGGTCCTGACTGGAACAAGAGATCCTGACTGGAAGGTCATGAAAGGTCATGAAAGGTAAAATCGGAATGCGGTACAAATGTAAGCGTTATTGTGGGACGAGGGCTCTTTCTGAGAAAATAGGTAACCTCGGTTAAATTATGTCACATATTGTGGCAATTAGAAAACAAACCCTCTCCCCTTCTTTCCTTTTCACTGCCAAATCCTCCCTTCTCCTTTTCCAAACAGACTATCACTACGCGATTATATGATAACTATATGAGAATTACTAAGAAACATTGATTCTCACCTTACAAAATTCTTATGCAAAAATCGTTAAAATATATAAATATCAAAGAAACTAACCGTGTGGAATTGTTTTCATTTTTGGATAATAGAATTCATCTCGAAGATACTTCAAAGGATCTCTTTTGTCTAATTCAACGGCCAAATCATAACACATTAGATCGGCGATGTGAGCCTCCGTTGACACTTCAGTGAGATAATTACTCACATCCATTTCACTGCTTTCCTGAAATGACATGGAAACTTATTTAACTCAATATTTAACTGCTGAGATAACGAGCCGTAAACTGCGATAAGAAACGAATATTTATTACTAGTGACGATTAAATCAAATAAAATAAGGCAAATGCAACTATAAAAAATGAACTCGACTCCGGTTATTAGCTTGCAATCGATTGTCCTGAGGTGTATTTTTTTCGAACGGCCGACAGCAATATCATATATATATATATATATATATATATATATAAAAAACGCACAAATAGTGTTTAAAAACAGAATTATCTGTACCAGGTGAGCATATATGCAAAACGCAAAACAACGCCAATCCTATCTTCGCTTATCAGTATCAGCGCGGTGTGAAAAACTGTTACAGTTGGGAAAAATGACGTCATACCTTTATCTGAGTAGAAAATTACTGTAGTTAAATGACTGGAAATTAAAAATATTTACATTTGTTTCAATCATTCATAGAAAAAGTATTGGAGAGAGAGATGCAAATATAAAGGATTAGATTTGGCAATGTATTTATTATGAATGTTATAGGTGTAGTTACGAAAGGTTCCTCGAAAATAGTTGAAATCATAGAGCAGCGATTTTATGACTCAAAGAACAAATTTCATGCCAATAAAATCGGCGTAGAAGAAAAACATCGGAAAGCAGAAATAATCTCTCAGTTTTGAAATTAATCTCGGAATTTAGATTCTTTTCTAGATTCTGTTAAGTACAGATATAAAATTGCGGGATATAAATTAGAGATAACAGCACTAATTTAAAGAAGATACTTCACCTCTAAATATAAGAAAATATTCCTAATGCTTTGAAGGGTAAGCAATGGTAGCGATGATGTGTGGAGCATTCCGCCTAGACCGGTTTGTTTAGTTTAAAGTATCATTGCAATGGCCGTAATCAATCGCACTATCGCACTATTTGCACGCTAATAATTGATACAAATGCGTCGTAAATTAAAGAAACTATATATGCCACAACAAATTAGATGGATGATACGTTGAAATTTTAAATCTCGCCCAATCTCATGAATTCTTCGGCTGCGAATTTCTCACTCATACCGAACCTTCCTCTCTTTTCATTCACATCAACAGTCAGGTTCACTTTTTCCTCATTCAAATACCAAAATCATCTTATATCGTTTAAAACCAAAAAGAAAACATGTGAACTGGAATAATAAAATTCGTAACAAGCCTTAACACTCGACAAATCGAATTGTTCTACGATATTTGAAGCAACGACGCAACCAACTGAAGATGTAACTATTTTTATTTTCCTATATTATATTTTTAATATATATAATAAAGATATCTCTTCTTTGAATAATCGCTAATGAAAATTACTCTAATAAAATAAACAATAAATGGGAAACATTTATGAACGGATCGAACAAAAATTCTTATTATTACTGCTTTTATGTTTGAAACGATCGAAAATAAAAGAGATTAAAATATTTAAGCGGCGTGAATAAAATTGTATTAGATGAGGAAACTATTAAACTAAAATCATAATAGGTGGAATAATTGTAGCACAATTCGATGCCATAATTTCATCGATTTATGATTATATTTCACTGACTAGGCCTAGGATTTGGAATGTCTCACCGAAATAGAATAACAAATGGATTCAGTGCAGTAGTAATCATTACAACTATCAATTCTAAACCATTACCCAATTCAAAACAAACAGCAATAATTTCGACGAGGTAACTTGAATTATTTAAGTACGATGGCCAATGTGAGTTCGAATGAGTTATAAAAGAACGAACGAATATAAGCCAATTAGTAAAAGATATCGATGTGAAAAATTCACCTTTCGATTATTTCAGTTTCCCTTAATGTAAAGGTATTGCTACTTTCGATCCCTTCACCAATTATATATATTAAGCTCTTTTACGGCTCAAAATCATCGGTGCTCAGTCTGTTCGAAAATATTCCGCCAGCTAATAGAAATCGAAATAGTACCTTTTTAGAGGGTTCAGTTGCACTCTTCACCTGTAGACGATCATTAAATGTCGAATAAGTTGCTTCTTTGTTTAGCTCGTTGTCATCACGGGAAGTTTTAAGCAAAGCGTCCGCTTGGAATGTAGTAAATTTAATTTTAGAGTTGCCGGCCACCTCCATTTCTTCCATACCTAGAAAGTTTAGATTTTTTAAAAGTAGTTGTTAAGCAATTTTTTTGAAAGAAAGCTACTGAACTACCCACACAATTAAGAATATTTTCAAAAATTGTTAAAATGACTTACGAAACTCTGAAATAATCACTAATATAAAAAGAAGAAAAATAAATCGGAAGGGAGATATTACCATCAATCATCTGATGAGAGATATTTAAGTCAACCATGAGGGGTTACGTGAGCCTTATCAGCGCGTTAATCGATCATGCGTCGAAGGCGTAAATATTTCAACTTGAACTTTATTGCATGGGAAGTCGGATTTCAAACAGAGCTATCGAACGTCGAATCATCCTCGAAAAGTTGAAGCATTTTGTGCAGTAAAAAGTACAATCAAAACAATGAATATGGGAAAACTAGTTTAAGAACCAACGTTGTAAATGTAATTAAATTCTAAACATCAACGACGGAATGGAATTTTTTTGAAAGCCGATAAAGGATTGTTACTCTTTGAAAGCGTATTAGGTGTTTTGAAGTACGCAAGTAACAAGTGATATTTTTATCAATAATATCTTCAAAAAGAAATAATGAGGGGGTACGGCAAAATAAGAGGTGAAAAAAACCATGTTTTGAAGAGAAAAGGGTACGTTGAAAGGTTAATCGTGAAGGAAATATATGAACAGAAGTAGCCGGCTGACCTGAATTAGGCGTAAACAGAAGCCGTAAACGCTCCGATGCAGCGATGAGGACTTCTAGAGAAGTGCAGGCATCGTTAATGCTCTTCGGTGGTCTGCCAACCTTGGATTTATTTATACCTATGAGACCCTGAGTAGATCGCCGTTTCCTACTGATAACTCGTTGCATTGAGCACAGTTTTGGTACTCCTATAAACTGCTTTATTAATTAGCGATGATAGTTTAATGGCACATTAACTAGCACAAATATATATACATATACATATACATATACATATACATATCCCGTACTCAGTTATTTGCAATTGGTTTACCTGCAGTCTTCATATGCGCCGAGCTGAGACAACGTACAGAATGGACTGAATGAAATAAGATATAAATTTGCTATCTGAACCTCGCTCCCCCGTCTAAATTCTGCATAGTGATGTCTGAGCGGATTCCTCAAAAAGTCGATTGCTTAATAGTAAAGCTTTGCATTTCCAATAGTCAGGATATACCGGGTGTTGTTGATGCGAGATGTGCTGCTTCACGCAGCAATGACTTCGAATCGGTGAATGGATCTTCAGCTGCTTCATATATTTTCGACTTCAAAATATCCGCTTCTAACTTGCAATAATCGGGTGGATGTGAATGTGCCGTGTACACCTGAAACGCTCGCAATCGTTTACTTCAACACTCATCGATTATAAATTGTCTCGAGTGGTTTGAGAAGTGTAAAACAAAAGTTTTCTCAGCATTAGCACTTGTTATTCTTTGTTTGTGCTATGAGAATAGCGAGAACAATTACTTCAATTACCTCACTCCTCTATAATCAATACTATCTGTCGACAAATACTGCACTTTCCTAGAAATTATCCAATTATTGTTGAAACCTATGAGGTAATTAATTGATTATAGGATAACGATGAAGCAAAGAATTTATGAAAATGAGGAGCATTTCTCTAACTATGTGCAATATTTATCTTTGATTTTTCCTTATAAATGAAGAGCAATAAAACTTGCTTCAATTGTTGATGCAGTAAGTTTTGCTCTTCCACTACATTTATGGCCAGGTTTTTTGCTTAGTTCACATCTCCATAGTGTATAGTTAGTATTTCTTTTGTCAAGATTATATAAATATCCTTCGTAGCCAAGTTTCTCGAATCCTTTCTTCGAACGAAAGATATTGTACGACATTAATCTCTGCAAATAATAATTAAGATTAACGCATCACCTTGAATAAAATTAGAAATTTATAATTACTGAGGTTTTATTGGAGGCGATGTTGCAGATCTGTGGAAATGAATTATATATTACAGTAATCTGAACAATGCACTCGGATGCTCTTATATTCCTAAACGCTATTCACCACTCGTTTCGTCTATCTACCTCCACGAAGACGTCCAGAGTGCAAGAGTCAGCTCTTACCCACCTTTCCATGAGATGTCAGTGGTTATGCCTCCGAAAAAAATAATTTGCTTCTCTAACCCATTCGTTTTGGCCTCGTATGAACTTAGGCGCCATCAACGGAAGATAGAATGCATTGTGTAAAGACGCTGACTACGTTTACTAAGGAAAGAAATTGCGCACTTTTCCATAGGCGACGTTTCTGTTCACGTTTTCCTGAGGAGAGAGGAGGAAGAGACTGAAACTATCTAGACCTTAGGTCACTTCCTCTCAGTGCTTTCAATTCAATAAGCGAGAGTTCGATCGATGTCGAATCCATATATCATCCCAATAGTATCAGATCCGACATCGGCAAATGGTTAGCAATGAATTTAGTCATAAAATTACAAATCTTTATGCGTAATTATTATTCGCAATCGAATAATAAAGTAAAATATAGCATTACCTATACGAATGCGAACGGAACAATGCACGCGTGCGTTGTCGCAATGCGAGAATAGGCACGTGTCGTAAAGACATGAGCCACGCCAAAAAGTCACACCGCTCGCGCCGAATCGTCATTGCAGTATGCCATATCGTCCTCTCCACATTCACCGCACTCTTTTGAATCGAGAACGCACGCGTTGAACGCATCGTTGTGTGCAACGGGAGCGCCAACCAGCTGGCGTGTGTGTGCATCTGGCACCATCGATGGATGGTGTGCGGCTGCCGGTAATGAACCATAACATCAATCCTTGATTTCACTTTGTCCACCAGCTGCTGTATGGGTTTGATGAGTTTCTGCAACGTGCAAACGTTTCATTGTTGCAGAACAACGTATGAATAAATGTTGAATTTTCTAAAAAGGTGTTGAGTTTGTATAGGTTTGACCGTTGGCGAAGGAGCTGTATGCACGTTTATGTAAAATACGTTTAACAACGGAAAATACTGTAACGTAGTTGATGTACAGTTTTTGCTGCTTCAGCTTACCCCTGCTACCAACGAAAGCGGCGCTGGATTAATCCGCCGAGAGGCTGTATGGTGAAACGACAGTGATTTCAAGCCCAATGCAGCGTCAATTGCATTTTTATGATGTAAAGGGAACGCTTTACGAAAAAGTGGAAGCCGTGTTGGAGATGATGCGGCGGAAAGGGCCTCAAGAGGCGGGAAGGTAGGAGGAAGAAGTAGAATGGCTTCCCATGAAGGCAGGGATTTTCACTCACAAATGCATAATATGTGCAGCTTGCCAATGCATTCTAGTAATGCACTAAAATTCCTGTTCCCTTTCCTGAATGTAAGAACGGCTAGCTAATGCAGTTTTCTATTGGGTTGTATTGGGTCTATTGGGTCTAATGTAAGACGGCATCATATAAAGAAGTCTTGGCATTGTGAAATGATTGTGGGCTATGCAGGCAAACCTCTAGTCGTGGGCATGATTATTTTTAGGTGATTGTAGGTCGTTTTCCATTGAAAAAATAAAAATTTTTCCCCACAACTTGATACAATGAGAGATACATATTATGCCGAGCACCTCTAGCATTGGTCTGTCTATATTTCAGCTTGTCAGGTTGGTATAAATATACGAACTAACTCGGAACATAAATAACCCAAAAATATTGCATGTATTAATGAACACATTATTGAGTGGCATCACAGCTGTGAAATTGTTCGTGAATCGAATTTTCTTAAATAAAGATATTGTCATCTATATTGGCGTTATCCGTTCTGACGTATCACGCCTATAACACTTAAAAGTTTTTGACAGTTCACCTATGAGCAATCATCATCGTCGTGAAGCACGGATTATTTCATGGAGGGTTAAAAAACGTTCTTCATTTTTGAATAGGGGATTGTTGTTAGGTGAACATTGCTTAGACGATAGATTTTTGTCAAGGTCGAATTCCTCTAATATGCACTGAACTGATAAGATCATCGTTAGACAACGAACACCGACACACTTTTCGTCACCTCACTGACCGCATTATCTGAACTCTATTCTGTTGCCAGTGTAACGCTATTAGCGATTACTACTTTTAACTTTTACCAATATATATAAGTACAACCTACTCAGTTAATACAAACTTCAATAGAGCATTATCTAGATACTCGATTAGGACTCATTCAGTCGGTCGTCCACTCGGTTGACACATTCGTCGATTAACGTGAAAGATGCATATGATATGCCAATATTAATCTGCAGGAAATATTCAAATAACTAGTGAAGAAACATATGAGAAGATTGACGTGATATACACTTTTTCATTCCCCTTATCCGATCAAGAGGTTCCATCGCCCATCTGGGTAATGAATTTGTAGAATAATCTCCCATCTGTATTTTAATTAACTCGATCTCTAGCAGAAACCTTCTGCAGAAGATTCAAATGCATTACGGTGATATGCTTATGTGTAGGTAGATGTCTATCTGTCTATCTCTGTGACTGGCATTTTCAACTCAGAAACCACTTCAATCTAAAGTTACAAATTTTTTTATGGGTATACTGTACACAATAAGATCATCTCGTATATCATAGTCCACATTGATCCACCGGATCCGGAAGGAGCTTTAGTCATTAAATGGTAAAAACAATTACATGAATTTTACACATAGTTCGGATTTTTATTTTACAACAATCAGATTTTTAGATATTTTGCGATATTTTTGTGGATGAATTATACGAGCGGCCGATTCACTTAAAATATGTGTAGGAGTTTATTCCGTATATTCTTTTTTTTTATTGATCAATTGTGGTGAAACGGTATACTCATCTGAGCGTGAAGGTAAATTGCATATGGTATTAGCTTCTACAATTGTTTCTAAGTGAGATTATGTGAAATACACAAAATTTTTCCCATCTCTGAATAAGTAAACACTTTATTTTTGAGTGATGAGCACGAACTGATCTACGATAATGTCAAACTCATTACACTTCATAACTTGTACTTCATTGATTTCTTTACTGAAACTATCGAAGAGACGGTAGAGAGACAGGGGACATAAATACAAATAGTATGCCACTATCATAGATATTTGCAAAGCAAATCAGCAAACGCGTATAAAGATTGCAAAGCAAATGCTTGTTTAGTTTTACGTTCATTGTAGGAGATCGATTGTCTTTCCCTATTTGAACATTTTTTTTACTCCTATTATTTTCTGTAAATGAATTTTAATTGCTCCATGTGAAAATACTCTCATTTCTTTCATGATTTTCTTTTTCTTTTTCTTTTTTTTTTAAAAATCCTTTCTGCTCAAAGAAGAATGTATCTAAGTGAGAGGAACCGCATCTCTATGAATATAATAGCGTAAATTGATTATGTTTAAAATACTCAATTCAAATCATGTAAATAGTTATGAAGTTTTAAAAAATTATGGATTTTATGGAAATGAAAAAGATGAGAAACATGTAAGCAATTAAGAATTATACGATGACGAGAGATTCAAAGAATTTTCCATTGTATTTTTTGCTCTCGAAAACTACCTTCATAGATCGATCTTCATGACAACGTTAAGTATGCAAATTCGAAGGCTGTCAACAATATCCTCACTACTCTTTAAAGTATTTCCTATTGACGAATTGTTCACTTTGTTAATGAAAAATGAAACTGCTAACCTCATTTAAAAAGGGAACAGATGGATGCCTATTAGTGAATGCGACATTATCTTATCGATGAATTCGATCACAAATATTTATGAGAAAATACGTGCCAGCTGATGAAGATTTATATCGCCGAACATTGACTGACCTTAAAGAGATTCTCTTAAACCTTTGAGCACACAACTTATCTGGAATTGCTCACTTCACTCCACCTCGTAATTGACTCTCTTTATGCTATTTCCATCATTGCGTAACTAAATCTTCAAAAATTTCCATCTCAACTTGCAATATTTCAGGATTTTATCTCGGATCGAAAAGAAAAAATTGCGAAATTAAAGCCGATTTTTTCTTCAGCTCATTCGGTTCTGTCGTAAACATTGGACGTTTTCGACTGACGATTAATAGAGGTTACATTTTACTTTTACTTTAATAAAAACTTTGTTTGATTGATAGTCAAATAATCTCGGCTTATATACTGATAACCTTTCATCTACTCATCTATTTATTTATATACTGATATGGGTATTGCATTACTACTTGTATTCCACTATAGGTATTTCACTACTAGTAAATAAAACGAAAACAACCAATTCCTACTTGTCTTAATAATTCATATGAGCTAATTCTATTCACCGATGCGTGTTTTTAATCTTTTTGACACAAAATTCATGTAGTATTCTTATCATGGGAAGAGAAAATTGATTTCTTTAAGGATCGTTGTCTTATGCATCGAATCTTTCCTTCAGCACTTTCATGCCTAAGTAATACAACCTTCAACATTAAAAACCCTCCATTTTCCCTTTCTCACCGAAAAGCCCATTCCTTCTGTCGTTAAATTGCAGTTAAAACTTCAAAGACTAATGAACGATTATGACCGTGGAAAGATGGCGTTTGGAGTTGCAACGACGATAAGCTTTATTGTAGTTGCTATGTGTGTTGCAATTGTACCTATCATCATACAGCAATTTACACAAATCGAATTCGAAGTTCGCTCCGAACTAAAAACTTTTAAGGTAATCTCTTAAAGGATCTTCATATTAGGAATTTATTCGTTAGGAAATATTATCCTACAAATCCATTGTAGGAGGCTTATAAACGCCAATGATTGAAGAATAACATGAGGAATAAACTTAAATTAGGGGAGAATTATGTGGTCAATGAAAAATCACTCACAACTGCTATGCTCAATTGTAGCTACTTTTAGAATCAAAAATTTTCCAATCGTTAGACTATAGATTACTCTGTAGATGGTATAGTGGTATCGAACAGTATGTCGCTTCATCGTGCAACTATATCAAGTCTCTCGAAAAACCAATGCAATAAAGAAACTCGTCGATTCTAGTAAAACACCTGATAATTTAGTAAGGATAGTAATGGTAAAGTATAGGTCAATGGTAAAATATAGGTGAAAATCAATTTCATCTTATATTCATTTATTATTCATAAGCTGCTGATATTATTTATTAAACTACTGCTACTAGGAATTCATAATTCATTACTGTTTATTTATTTACTATTGTCTATAAAATCTTCATAACTCAAAAGTAAATCCGTTCCATTGTTCATATATTCTAATATATTGTGTGCCTATATTTTTTGCAGTTTTATACCGATCAGATTATGGATGATTTGATTAAAATGGAAAGTGAAGCATTGACGGTCGAGCCTTTAAACAGGAATCGACGCTCTCCCTATAGAAACAGTTTACTTGATGATCTTGAAAAGAGTAAGTTTGCTAATTTTTAGATTTTCTATTTTATGCCCTAGGGGCACTAATGACGTTCCGGTTCTGAAGGAAAGAAATGCTGGAAGCACTGTTGTTAGATTTTAATATCTAGATTTTTTTAAAAATATTAATATCACTCCTTTTTGTGAGAGTAATCGACTTTTTGTGATCCTTTAGAGGGAATATTCCCGTCCCCTAATTTGCGCCGCATCGTTGCATTTACCGCTTCAATAATCGAATCAATTTTGAATGTCACCGTTTAAATATTGTTTCTCATTAGAGAATTATTGCCTAGATATTGAACATCGTTGCTTTAGTCGTTCATTTCCCATTATCATTATGTAAACGAGCATATTTATCGATCGATTTTACTGCTATTCGGATCTGAACAAAAACTTAAAGACGCAAATGCACTTATTATATCAAAGCAAACATTTTCAACTAAAAAAAACTCTATGTATGATCTTAACAAATTCAAATTCAACAGTTATTTGCATGTTCATAAGTGAGAATGAATATCGAAACATCCGAGGATAGCTTACACGATATACGATTTTATACTTTCGCTTATCTCGTCAACTAGTTTTATGAGTTAATAAGAGATACTCAAACTTCTAGAATTATATATACATAGTTTAGGCAATCGATCAGTTCACATAAATCTGAAAAGTATTCCCTCATTTCGTGAAACGATACGAGAAATAGTGGTTTTCGAATTGAAACTGTCCGAGGAGGAGATAGATACACATATGCGCAGAATGTCTTGAGGCGTTTCGCAATACACATATGCGCAGAATGTCTTGAGGCGTTTCGCAAGAAAAAAAAGAAGAAAGATATATGCAAAGCGCTTAAAAATAGAGTATCGTTAAAAATGCTTTACATTCAAATTTGCACTGCATTAAGTCACTTCGATTTTCGCCATATTTTGCCCATGCGTTGAAGTCGTTCGCTTACCAACACTGTAATTTAGATGGGAAACAACGGCCATTTTTCTGGAGCATTTTCGCCTTTTAGTAGCTTTCCAATTGAAGACATATGAATATTCAAAACTTAAAGTCATGTTTTGATGGCGAGCTTTAAAACGTTATGGAAAGCACTCAAGCCTCCATCTCTGTCGGAAAAAAACCCGCTCAAAGAAACGCACAGTAAAGTTCTGGAGGAGAAGCTTGAAGTGCAGGATGCTTCTTCGTATTCTTGCTGTGAACTTCTTTATATGACCGATTTTTATAGCAGTGCTTGGCTAGATTACAAACTTTAATTTTTTTCAAACATGGTTTCCATTGTGGATGGATAAATCATGCCAAGATCTTTGAAAATATTGTTGAATAGATGTAAAAAGCATTTGAACATTTCCAGGATCATGGAAAGGTCGTGCACGTATAAGAGAGCAAGAGCAGCAAAGCCTAGAAAATGAGAGCGACAACCTTCAAGTTACTTTGCAAAAGCCGATCAGTCTTTCGATGCCAGACGTATTTTACTCTTCATCTGAAATTAGGCGCCATCCTGAGGATAAAACGCTAAAAACGCAAAATCGCTGCACACTTCACGAGGATATGAAATGTCCACAAGGAAAACCTGGTCCATCAGGTATAGATGGCGAAGACGGAGGTAGGATTTAATGTGTTTCGGAATCGATATTTAAATTGTCTCATCAGGACTTTCTATGAATGACTTTCTATGAATGTCCTTTGTGAATTGTTGCATTTACAATTGCAGTGGTATTTTCTGCCATTTAAAGGAATAAACTTCATGGAGGATGGGCATAACGATAGACGAAATTTTTTTTAAAGAATTGGTGAGGATTTTATAATGAATTTTTTGTCAATAAAATAAATCTTTGAAGTGCATCGTTTTGGCTTTTTTTTTGTCATCGCTTTCCTTCTCCTTCCATACCGATGTTCTTTTTTTCCGATTAATAATAGTAGCAATTTCAAGAGAATGGTGAACCTGGAGCACCCGGACAACCAGGTATAAGTTTCGCTGCAACAAAACGTCGCAGCCCAAAGCGTTGCATGTCGTGCCCAGCAGGCATCGGTGAACGTGGAGAACCAGGACCACCAGGTCCTCGTGGACCCCGTGGACCAGATGGTGCTCCGGGTGAAACGATTGGGCCACGAGGCCCTCCTGGCCCGATAGGCATCGCTGGTGAGCCTGGTATGTTGAAACTTTCTTAATACCTTCAAAGAGCAGCTAAAGAAGAGAAGTTTTCGAGAGGGATTAATTCTATAAAATATCAGGCTGAATAGAATATGTATATTCGAAAACTTCAAGCTAATCCGCCGAGTTCATTTTTGAAGTAATTAGCAGCACAAGATACCTACGTGTGAAATTTTAGTAAATTAAAAATGCTGCACGTATTTCGAATCTTCCTTTGGGATATGAGCAAACCACGCCAAAATAAAGTAAAATTTGTTTATCAGAAATAAAACGATAGGCATAACAAGGTCTCGTTGTCAGCGAAAATTCTGAGCTTGTTAAATGAACAGATTGTGAATATTAGTTCCGAGTACTGTCCGGATTTCTGTCAAATTTAGAGGTCAGAGTGCCACGAAAACGATGAATTCTGTTTATTTTTCAGGACCCACAGGTCCGCCGGGCCCAGAAGGAAAGCGTGGAAGAGATGGTTATAGATTCAGAATCGGTGACAAAGGTGAGAAAGGACCACGAGGAGCCGCTGGGAAAAGAGGTAAACGAGGACCCTTGGGAGAAATTGGTGAAGATGGCGTCGATGGTCCACGTGGACCAAGAGGGCCGGTTGGAGCGGCTGGCAAAGATGGAAAACCGGGCCATCGAGGTATTCCCGGAAGAAAAGGACTTTCCGGTATGCTTTCCACCATACGATCTTCTGAATTCTGTGACGAAAATTTTTAAAAATGATAACTTTCATGAAGTAGACATGCAATTAGGCGGTCTTTCTTATGAATTTTCGTCACTAACTTGAGAGGTGTTTTTCATGCGTTCTATACGAACTCTATATTTTAAACCTTCGAAAACTTTTTATAAAGAATAAAGCAATAAGATCCTTTTTAGCAATGGAAAATAAAATCAAATATATGTATGCTATATAGCGATATGTCAGTTACATATAAATTAGATCAAATTCATTATGTAGTCAATAAAAATGCTTCGCAAAACTAATACTCGGTGATTACTATATTACAAATAAACTGTTATAAACACTTTTCATAAATATTTAACAATTCCGTCACATAAATTTAGCACCATTTGAACATATTTGATGTTGGAATGCGTATATATAAGATATATTCACATTTATATTGGATTACGTTAGAGTAAAGTCAAATCGTTACAGTTTTACGCTTGGGACTTTAGTTCAGGCTCAATTCTTTTTGTAGTGCTGATTTGTTTTAAAACAATAGCTTGTTTTGAGCTTTGAACTTGTCATTGAAATTTAAAAACTTTTAGACGACTGAGGTGACGCATCTTGAGCTTTGCGATGCATCATCGAGCAATTTCAAGTTTCAACCTTATAAAAACATTTACAACGACAAAAGTTTTTGCATAGCGCTTCATTTCATAAAAAAAACCTCTCTCACCCCATAAGGGTGTATCATTTGAAATTTCTACAAATGCGAAAAAGATAGTTGAGGAATACGTAACGAATACATAATTGAATAGTGTATAATCGACATTAATTTTATTACAGTGGTGGTATTTAATTCAAATTCAATTGTGTTACTTTAATGAATTGAATGATTTTTAGGCTTTGCTCGAATGTATTGTCATTGCCCCGATCGTTCAAGAGGGATGATTGGCACATTCAATATTTCCGAACCGGATTATAGTAGCCAAATTGCTAAGCTTTATCCACAGCATTTGATATATGAAAGGAAGAGATGACGCGAGGAATGTGATGATCGAAGAGCAGTAATCTCTATTTGATCAACTCATTCTAGATAGAGATTATTGGAAATAAGTTGACCTTCTAAGAACCTCTTCCTATTCATCGACGCGATTCTTCTTTCATTGTTTATGAAAATAGCTGAGGACAAAGTTATGAAAAAAACGAATCATTCGCTTCGGTTGTTTAGAATTTTCTCTGTTGTTACCGATTTCTAAGTTGTTCTTTTTTTTTCCTTCCAAAATTTGCATTTATTTCAAAAGTTATCAATTTTTGCTACTCATTGAGAATATAATAAGTCAAAACTGATGATATTTGAAGCTCCTTTAATAAATATATGTATAATGGGCAGGGTGATGATGAGATCGCCGTTTGTAGGATTTTAACATCGGTATTCTATGGGGCTTCTTGCTTTCTATCGCTTTATAAGCAAAAATATATGTAAATGTGGGAAATTCATTTGAAATTTCCTATCAAAAGCATATAACATTTGCAAATTCATTAGCGAACAAATCTTCCTCTGCGTAAAATCATATGACTTCTTCACATCACCATCGTTTCTCATATATCCCTTTTTTTCCTCTTCCTTCATATATCCGCGTGTAACGTCTCATATCTGCTTGTTTTCATTCATTGTGGTATGTGACGAGCATCGCTTATGTGCCATGGAAGTAAGGGAATATTTATTATGTGACCAAACGGTATTTCAAGTTTGAACCTAATTATTATGGTTTGAATCACATTCCCCCTTCCAGGCCGTTAAGAATCCACCATTTCATTAGCCAATTAAGTGATTATAATAATTGGAAATCATTTAATCTCAAATGTTTGTGCAATTGGAACCCTATGGATTTAAACCAAAAAAAAAAAACCCCAAGGGTATTACTTCAGCGAAAAAATTTCGATGAACTTTAAATTTCGAGTCATTCAGTTCATCTAAAATCTATCCATTATTATATTTTTGATTATAGGAATTTTTAAGCAACTTTTTTAGTGTTCATTTAATTACTATAAACAAATTTACAGTTTACTAACATAATCTTACAGTATTACCTTAAACGAAAGGTATTGATTTACTCGATATTTAGGATATGAATAGGAAAGGATTTTTCTTCGAAATCGTTCGTAGTGCAATCATTTACTCCTTTCGTTTATCAATTGCAATTGCAGCAGTTAATTATAGGTTATTTTGGTACTTTTTTCAATTTACTCACAATTATTGGTATTTTGTAGATAATTTCATTGAATCATATGCATCATCGAGGGGATTTTAATCGCAGTGTATGGAAAGTACAGCAATTCTTCAATCTATTCGTTCGTTCACGATAGCAACAGATTACATGACACCACATATTTGTTTTCCACACCTGTGTATCTATCCTTTCGCCAGCAACAGCAGTTCGCTGGACTTTTTTTTGCCATTTTCTTTTCCCTCTCCTCCGCGGAAGAGCTCATTGTGCATTTGCGATATGCTAGAATCGAGCTAATCTGCCGGCGATGCGCTCAAGTTCAAAGCATGCCATCACGATCCGATGCTTCAAGTTTCACTCCTCGCTGTATCTGTTACCTATCTATCCTCTTATCTACACCAGTGATAGACGGTTACTAGATGGTTTCAGATGCTGTACGTGTTCTGAACTGATTTAATGCTTGTACTGCCTATGCGCTCATTGGCTTTTACATGTATTTTCACTTCACTAAATGCACTAAACCAGTATATTTTTCTTAATTCTATTTTTTTTTCTTAGCAGCTTGCTTTTAGCATAAACCTCATCATTACTCTTATTTCTTTTCGAATATATAATGGCTACGTCTAGACTATTCCACGATTCCTGTATCTCTACGTACCTATGACCACTATGCGTAAATGAAACGAATGAAGTGAATCGAAACGAATTCAGTTGATAAATTTTATATTTGCTCGCGAAAAATCACCACATGATTCGGTAAGGATGAACGTTTGAAATTCACAGGAAATTAGACCCAGCGAATCAATCAATAAAAAGAGACGAGATTTTAGAAGATTTTTATACCAAATACTTCACTATACTGAATATATCTTTCAAAAAATTTAAAAAAAAAAAAAACAGGCATGATTATTCCAAGCGTAATTGAACAGCCAAGAAAATAAGCAATTGATTTTGCATAAAGTAGCAATCAGGTGTTCTAATTTGAACATGAGTTCACTGGAGATTTGTCAATCTCTGAATTCGACTTATTTTCACAACTTTTTCCGATAAAATTACTTTCAAATGATGAGAAGTACTAATTTTTGAAGCGGTATTTGATTTAGTGCTGCAAAGTTTCCTACTTTCAAAGACTATAGCATGAATGAGATCCGATTCTGAGGTAATTCTTCCATCGCAAAACCATTGCAGTTTGCAGTAAGAGGGTGAACTAAGTCTTTATTGGTCATTAAGGCAATCTATATTATTTAACTGTTTTACTTCTACATCTGGTCTTGTCTCTTGAATAAAATGGTCAAGTTTTTCAGTTTTTTCATGCGGCCTTAAAAATAACTTCAAAAGCATGCTGAAGATGCTGATGCAATATCACTTTCATGAATGGTCAATAAGCAATAAAAGCCAATAAGCAATAAAATATGCGCAGTAATGCGTCCTTCTTCTCGACTGATCCGACCACATTCACACATCAGCAAAAACATCGTTTTTTGGCATCTTGAATGACATAGCACAAACTACAAAGCATTTAGAAAATGCATACATCTTTGAAAGTACTTTCGAGAGCATTTTCGATGACGCCTTAGGCGTCTATTATATTCACCATTTTTCGTAGCCTTAACCTTTATCGTTGCTGAGTTCCAGCCGCCAAACAGACATTATATATATATATATATATATATATATATATATATATATATATATGCGCAGGCGCGAGACCGCTCTATTGTGCTTTGCGCACAGAAATTTGCAAAAGCGCATAAAATCTCGACAGTTGTTTTTCAGATTTGCGATGTGCAATGGAACGATTGTAGGACCTTTAAGAAACTCGAACCGCTTTGTTCAAAGCCTAATAAATCGGATGGTCTAACATGAGCTTGAGTTCATCAGCACTATATCAATCTCTGAATTCGATTTCTTTCCGTAACTTTTTTTCGATAAAATTACTTTAGAGTGATGAGAAGTAGTAATTTTTGTGCAAAAACCTATGGGCCGAAAGCATATAAGAATACGATCCAAGAAGTTTCATTTAATTGAAGACTACTGCAGTCGGTCGATTCATCATGGGCATAGTTTGCAGGGATCCAAATTGGGCAAATTACCTCTAAGCTTTCCCCATTCATTTTTAAAACAAAGCTCATGCGCTGCTGTGATGTTTTTCTCTTCTCAGTGATAAAGTGCTCATATTTCCTCATTCATTAAGGTTTAAGCAGTTGACGAACCACTATTAGCCGTTCACCTAAATGAGGCCAATCTTAATTCAACTTCCGCTTAAAAATTTTTTATCTGTATTGTTTTTATATTCGTTCTCATTTGCATATATAAAGAAGAATAAAAAATGTGAACGAATCCACAATTGATAATGTGCAATATTTTTAGTTGCAATTTCGAGATGCTCTCCCAGATGGCTAAATGGGACACTAATTATGCAAAACACCGTTCAGAATATCTGAACTGTTTTTTTTTTCTTGAAAGAATTTTTGAATGTTTGATTCATTTTGAATGAAGACAATGCTAACGTTTCTTCTATGTTTATCTATGAGCGCATATCCTGTCTTGTAGAAGAGTGTACATTTGAACATGTACTTACAATAAGCACATCTCTATGAATATTTGATAAGGCGGTCTGATGAATGAATGCGATATAGACAGCGTATTCTCAGCTTATGCCTGACTACCGTATCAGCCTTACATTCCTGGTGGTTCAGGAATACTGCTTCTCGAAAAAAGTGCTCTTATTTAATATTAATTGCTCTTCCGAGAAATTTTTTTTACACACTGATGGATATCTTTGTGAGTAATTCAGTTCAAATTGTTCATATCACTAATATTTATGCTTCTTACTGCCATCGAAGCATATTTTAGCTATCTCCATCTCCCAATCCTCGTTTAAGAGATGTAGGTTCCACTGAATTCAGCCATCTTTCTGGAAAAATCATGTAAAGTCCCACTGCCGTGGATGAGGTAACTGGTCCTTCGGCACAACAATTGACCCCTCTAATGCTCTCAGATATAGTTTGTTTGGGAAGGTGTATTTACCAGCAGTAGGAAGAATAAATGTGGGCGATATGTGGCAAAGTGTTACGCGCTGTATTAATTGCAATTAACGAAGTTGTAAAATATTTTGAGCGCAATTATTTCGCTTACCATAGACGACCTGTTTAGGGTGGTATATTTAATAGCAATAAATCTGTCTCATCATGCCACAGGTTTCTAAATCTGTGCCATCACGCGAGTTGGCTCAGCAAAATCACTGCTTATTCGAAATAAGAAAAATATTGCGTTTTGAATGGTTCTCTTAAACTATTCACGATCACTGGAATAAGTTTTCATATCTGAGTCACCGCCTTCGTCGTCGATAAGCCGAGAATAGTCGGCAAGCCGAGAATATTTTCGATGTTAACTAGGTAAAAACACTTTCAGCACGCGAACGGCACCGTGAATTAGCACATTAAAGTTAATTGGTGTAGTTTGCTGAGATTGCTTCAAAGTAATACAACTTGAAGGTCATATTGATGTACACAGCTATGCAAAGAACATCTTGAACAGAAATGCTTTCAACGTTAACCACATTAAGAGCATTAGACGAGATTTCGATGCATCTGTTTATGCTGCGGAGATAAAACTTCTTTTACACTATATGAATATCCCTTCTTTCCTAAATCACATTGCATATTTCCGTTCGTTTGCTTTTTTTCAATATTTATCTTTATTTAATCTTTCAAGTGGAGATAAAGTGCTTTGATTATTATCTGCTAGCCTACCTTTTATCCGACAACAGTAGATACATTATTGTTAAAGTTTTTCAAACATTACGAACTTTCTGGACGTTAATTTTTTTTCCATAATGGAATAGTTAATCAAATATTTTCCAGAAATAACGATAGTTAATTTTACAAAGTGAATTTTTATGAAATTTGAGTGACGAGAAATCTTCTAAGAAAACTTTCCATGGCAAATTTTCCATTATTTCGAGTATTTGATTCGATATTCACTTCTCGAAAGAATTACTGAACCATTGATGATCTCAACTTCATAAATGAACCCTTATTGATATAAAGGCAATTAAATCGCTACTCTAATCGCCCCAATATGTTCTATGTTGTGATGTCTTGGCTATTCGCGTATTATTCGAAACAATTGCACGATTGCACTGTTATCTCAAACTTGATGCTGCAGCATTGATAATGCGAATTGGAATGCAAATAGACTCTTTAAATATCCATAACCATAAAATAATCTTTTTTTCGACGCATAAATATGCAATAATGCAATAGTTTCATATGCAATGCAATGCAATGCAATGCAATGCAATTTGAAGAGTATGTCGAAGAAGTTAGATGTTTTGCATTTAGGCTAATATGAAGCTGGTGGGTGCGCTTGTTGTTGTTTAAGCGGCGGCCCACATCAACCGTTCGATCTATGTGTAGTGCACACAGCTTTACGTATTTGCGTCACTGAATCACGTATAGCTTTATTGTTTGCTTAGGGAAACTACTCTCTATTTACTTGAAATGTTTTCCTCTTTTCAAGACTAGCATCTCTTGACGCGTATGAATTACTAAAAAAGATTTTTAATATATAGGACAAGAAGTTTTATTCAACGTTTTCACTTGATGTTGTTGTATAATCCACTATACGGTAATGAATTAAATGTGATAATGGTATAAAACATGAACAATTCTTTTTCCGCAAAGGTCTTAAGCTGATTATCATTGCAACTCATAAAAAAAAATGTGTGCGTGAATTATCGGATATTATGCTCAACTACTAACCGAAAACCTTTTGGTTCGATTTCCCCCTTGATGGATTTTTTTAAGCCTTTAGCAACAGGAAAATATCAATTCTTGCGATATTCAACTCCTCCCAGGAAACACGATGTTGTTTGATAAGTTAAGGTCTTTATAATGAAAGACGCTCTATAAAATCATCTCCATGTTTACGTTTTTAAATATATATGAGAGCTGGTTTACTTGCTTAAAATACTGATTTTTTTTGTTCTTATGGCTATACATCTGAATTTTTAATGCTATAAATCCGGTGTTTTCTGTATCTTTTATTGCTGCTTGGCAAAACCGATAACGATTGGAAATCGCGGGTATGTATAGGGGCACACTAGTGATAATTGCTTTGGATGAAATTTCATCATTTTATGTAATGAGCGTTTCATATTTTAATACTCTTCATTGGTCGTTCTGCTACGACAATTTGGCGTTATGACGATCCTATTTGGAAAAAAAAAAAGAGAAAAACTATCCCCAAGTCAGGAAAAATGGGGTTCCCGAAATTGAATTTATAGCACATCACACTTGGCATTAAGACAGGAGGCGGCAACCGATTTTGCCCTCAGGGTCAAAGTATGGCTCACTCTCTCGATTCGGATGAGTGCAAAAGCATTCGTTCGTAAACAATCGCAATGCTGGCTGAGCTCGAAAAATTTGTGGCTTCCAGCATCAATGGAACCCACATGACGTCTCCCATATGTTATTAACGATGGTATTCATAAGAATGCATGACGAAATATCAACAAGCACAAAGAGAGAGAGGGAGAGAGAAAAAGAAAGAGAGAGATTTCCATAGAGCAAGAACCTGTTATAGCACCAGATGGATGACGCTTGTTTGTCTATGCTTAGCGGTGTGCTCTACTTTGGCGACAATGTACATACAGAAGTGTAGGTGCATCAACGATGCGACTGACCTTCGTTTTGTCGACGGCAATTAAGTGCACATCTCGCAATTCACCTTATTCAAGTCGCATGCATTCGTGCATGCTTTTTGGCTGACCATTCTCAGAGGATCATAAAACCAGAGGAGCTTTAATAGCATATCATAATCTTGTTCATTCTCTGTAATTCTACTTTGTTGTATAGGGAACACAAATATTTTATCGCAGCATGAATGCGGTATCCATATTTGTGTGGTAAAGACTCAAGAACCTGGATATTTTTCTGTTATTTCATGTATTTTAATCATCCAAAGTTTCTTCATCATGTCGCTCAAACCTAGGCCAGTTTATATATAGTGGGATATGGCTATGATGAGACCATTGAAAATAATTTTCATATTAGAGGAGGGAAAGTAAGCTCATTAGTTGAAGAATTGAGGGCTCATGGACGAGGAAGCATAACAATCCGGCGTTCAATCATTGAGAACATTTGCTAAACTTTTTGATCAAGCAAATGTATGCGGGCAAGTTTGTTATGAAGATTTCAGGAAAAATGTCTTTGAACAACCGGACAGAGGGCAAAACTATTGTATGGAAAAAGTGGAGTAGCGAAAGATAAGGTTTATAACTTACTGATAGAAACACTAAACTTTGGACAGGAACTTGGT
The DNA here is from genome assembly GCA_006503575.1 of Baylisascaris schroederi. Classification (NCBI taxonomy): domain Eukaryota; kingdom Metazoa; phylum Nematoda; class Chromadorea; order Rhabditida; family Ascarididae; genus Baylisascaris; species Baylisascaris schroederi. The sequence goes on from QEWY01000242.1 coordinate 118,245, forward strand.
CAGGATGTTTTTTACGAAACTATGCTAAGAAGGATGTTGTTTTGCAAGGTAATATGAAGTCATATCACTTATCTACCGTGATAAGGCTGTCAATCAAAGTTGCTCATTTGTTCCGATAGAAGAACATTACCGATCAAACATTAAAGCCCATCCTCGAGTTTGTTGCTGAATTTTGATCAGTAGAGAGCACCTTAAAGCGTTTATGCGCCTACATCTTCATTCGAAAATTGTCATAACTATAAGAAGGTATGCTAAATGTTTTTCCTGCCTATACTCACTGTAAATGAATATGTTGCGATTTTTTCATATGTTCGCAAATATTTGCATTCTCAAAAAGAGTTTATTTTATTTGAGACATCACTCAGCAAACACCTTGTCAATCTTACCATAACTTTCTCCTATTAACCCACCACAATGAAGTCATTCGATGAAAAAGTTACAGTTTGCATACATTTTTTGACTATTCGTTTGAGAAGACGATGTATTGACAATGGCAATGTAAACAGCGAACGAAAATTCATCTTTGATTACGTGGCATTTGAGCAGGCGATCACCATTTAACGTAAAGTATGCTATTGTAACAGATTGCTTCTGATGATCGGCCACTTGCGGGAGGTTGGACATTTTAGATTTTAACTTGAATCAGGGAGTTCAACTTTTTCTCCATTGTCTTTTAAGTGTGGTCTTTGTGACGTTTCGGTCGCCACTGCAGTGGCCAAATCAAACATGTTTCCCTCCTCTCTTCGCGATCATCTCTATGGGGGATCCGCATATATCCTAAATAACTCGCAGTGTTGATAAGAGATCATATTCGGTGAACGGAAATCAAAAGTCGTATTCTCCTATGGCTCTCCATTGATCGTGTGGTCGAATGAAAGAGGTTTTCCAGCAATTTTCATGCTAAGAATGCTCTTTGAAAATTCCGCTATCTGATTACATCTCTAGATCCTTCATGGCCTGAAATCTCGATAAAACCCCTCTTGCCAGACAGTCATTTCTAAGATCGTTTATTGCACTTCATACTCTAAACGAATTTTATTGGAATTTTTGTATCCAATGCTTTCTCTGATTTTCTTTCTGTTCGATGTTTATTGCTAATTTATGAAACTTATCGAAGCTAAGGGCGAAATATGAAGCGCATAATGTGGGATTCCTCACTGGCATTTTTGCCCATCTTGATTTCTATCAGATAATTAATTGCATTTCCGCTTCCGTTGCCTATACGATTCTCATATCCATATTAAATTTGATCTCTTTTTCATTTATTAGCAATCTTCATCAATAATTGTCCAAATGGAATATTCTACAGAAGGTTATTGTAGTGATACTGTACCTGTATATATTCAGGCACGTACCCTTCTTTATGTATGCACAAAGTTCTATCTTCCACTTGTAAATCTCCACAAAGCTAATATCGTGGACTTTCATGATGATGAAATTCACTTTAATAATGCAAGCTTTTGACCTTAAGCTTAGTGGTAAGCATATATCGTGATCTATTTCTTCTTCATTGTTATTATTCTTATTTACCCATTCTTTGTGCATAAATATACGTTCCTTCACTTCTCCTCACATACAGTGCTATAGAGTGCTGACTATAATATGATGGGCCTAAGTCAAACACAGCCTTAACTTGAAGCCTTAACACGTTGATCTAAAGCAGCGTCCTTAACAGCGTGTGTAATGGCCAATGCGAGCGAGTATTAACGCCTCAGCGCGTAGAGAAAATGTTCTGCCTCCCTCCCTTAGTGTGCTATGGAAACGTTGGGCGAGTTCGTTCAATACTCGTCATTCCTAGTGTTCGTTCACCTTGACGTTGTCGATTTCAGCTTTTTGAATACGTTCTACTTGTGGTATTTGCATATTTATGAATTTTCTGCTCGTTCCATCCTTTCCACATGAACGCATGCATATTTACTCCTACATATTCTGCTGTGTTATCAATAGTATGTCAATGGAACCTCTAATTAAAATAGATCCGTTTTCAGTTTCACCGTTCATTCTAAACGTTTTCGTGAATGCCTTAGAAAGAACATAAAATGGCTATAATGATGTAATGATTCAATCAGATCAAGTACTCCCATTAATATTGTGCTAAAATTTTGTCTTCACGATCCGTAGTTATCAATTTGCAACGAGCCGGATATAAAATGTATGCAAATTTTTGAGCATATACTTCTTTTACAATTAATTGTTAAAGTTGAAAGTTGCTATAGAGGTTCAAACTATATAGTGTAAAATAGAGCTATACAATTTCCTAATCTCAGTTTGAGTGATTCGCTTTTCCAAATTATAGAGCATAGAGGCAAATACAAAAATGGGCTTAATATTCCTGATTAGTTTAACAATGTGTGTTATCTTTAACACGCCACTTTAAAGGTGAAATTATAATGTTGATACTTCATACGTTATAGCATCTAACTCGTTTAAGGATTGCATTTTTGTCTTCATTAGTTGGCGTGGTTTCTGATTGTGTACTGCGTTGATGTCAACAACTATGTGGTGGAGGTCATCACAAAAGATTTGGGAAGTCTCGTTGATGGAATCTCATTACTAATTTACCCAGTATAGTCAGGACCGGTAAATGATTCATACAATGAGGAGCTTTTGCGCTTTCCTTGTCCTCATCTTTAAAATTTCCTCAGTTGCTCAATTTCAACGTTTTAACGCATCTTTCATATTGATGGATATTGCTAAAAAAATTTACATCACAGTTGTTTGGTGCAATTTCATTTTTTCTTTCGATGCAGAAAGTGTCATATTGCTTCACATATCCATCGTCTTTGAAAGATTGCACGTTATCTTTGAGTCATAGTGAGGGACATCATCATATGCATAACAATTCTGCTATTATCTTTTATGACAGCTGGCAGCTTTCTCTTTTTTTGGTCAATTGAAGCTGAAAACTTTATTAGCCAACAAAAAAAAAACATCGTTTGATGGTTTGCTGACAGCCCAAGTAAGCTGTATTCAGTAGAAACTCTTGAAATCAGCGCAATCAATGATTTTTGAACGTCTTTATAGGATAATGCAGTTTACATCATTCTTCGTATATGCGCTATTAATAGGATAGCATATCAGAATTTCCTCTTTGAAAGCAGCAAGTGAGAGAAAAAACTTGGATTGAAGTGTCAACTATTGTAATGTCGATCTTTTTTTAGAGTTATTAATATTTTCTTCTATGTACTTCGTTTCTTTCACTTCAAGTATGCATATAAACTGGACGCCTCTTATGCCAACAGTGCATTGCTATTTGAGGTTGCCCATCGGGATGGACTCTTTGCGTTGGGTGTAGTTGAACCTATTATTTTATTCGATCTAGCATCAGTTAGAATTTTTTCGCTATTTGTATTACTCGTCCCGATATGCCTTTTTATTTGCCAAAAAAAAATTTTTTTCTTTTCCTATAAGATTCTTTTGCATTTTCTGTAATTTTTCCCCCATTTTTTGTGAGTTTACAATTCGAAAGATTCTTTACGCCTTTCGCTATTGCAGTTTTTTGCATCCCAAGATTATAGCATTTCCTTTTACGGGCCTTTTTGTATGCGCTCATTTATATAGGGTATTTTTTAATCGTTTCATATAAATTTGCATTTGGTAAACATATAATTAGCAACATCATTTTTGTGTGTATATTGTGTTTAGCTCTCCACTTGTCTATTTACTACTTCCGCCTCGTCGATCATTGAATGTAGAATTGCTGAATTTGATTACTCTTGCATAAGTCACAATTAGGCCCTTAAAGCAACTTTCAAATTGCTTTAGCCTTAATTAGAATTACAGGCAAGTTAGCATAACCTAAGATTTGTCGGCTTCTTAAAAATGGTTGCATTTTCATTTCACATTCGTCGCATTTTGGGAAAACGAATTTTTTATTGGCTGATTCGAACAATTGAATCATATAAATCCTTTATTGTAAACGTTTTATTATTTTTTTTTATTAATTCATAAAGTTAATTTACAAAACGGTTGATGTGTAAATAATCGAATATGATAAGAATTCCTGTGGAGGCAGATATTGTAGCAGTTATATTTGTTTACTCCTTGATATTACAAGTTGGATTGGATCGTATGAGTGAAGAACGATGATTATTGAATAAGAGGGTTGCTAATTGATAATATTCTTGAGCAAACAATTAAAATTCAACAAGCAAGCGATATATGAACTCAATTTTCTTTCATTTTTGGCTCACTCATTAATTCATTTTACTTTCCATCCTTCGACAGCTTCCTCTGAGTACTCATACATTTACCTGAGTGGCTGTGTGATGCAATAAACTGCTAAAGTTTTGTTCAAGTATTATTTCTAAGTCACTTCCAGTGTACATTTTTCTTACAAACAGTTGTATTAGAAATTATCCACAACGCGCTTTCCACTAAAAATTTTAACTGCAAAATAATGTTTACTTTTGGAATTTAGTTGTAATGTTTGTTGATGTCATCGTTACAATAACATATACAAATCACCTGCATACTTAGAAATCAAGCGGTCGAACCGGCTGGACTTCTTCATTTTTAACAAGGAACACCGGCTTCGGCTTTTGGTTAACCATTTGCCTTCCAGTTGGTGTAGTTTTGAATGATCCACTTTCAACAGTTTGAATCGACTGATATAGTACAAAATAGAATAGTTGGAGTGTTTTCAACGGTGATTTTCTCAGGGAGCCATATATGCCATTCTCTAAGTTGTTCTCTTAATTTGCATAGCTTCCTTATGTATTATATCTGACACAATATGACATTTTCCCGCTATAGTTAACTAAATACGATTGTCGAGAAATGTCGTTTATGAGATTGCGATAACAATTTACTGAATGATTTAGTGATTGTTCTAATGTTGCCATTGTGACAGCAATGTCCATCACTTAGATTGGTTTCTAATATAGGTGCTATGCTGGCAGGTGACCGTAGTAGTTGCAGCAACAACGCTATCATAAATGGCTAACAGCTTCAAAGAACGAATTTAAATTATTTAAAAATCATAGCGCTTCAGGTCATCTATTTCATTTTTAAACTGCTCCATTTCATTCAGGCTGCGCGTATATGGCGGGTCTTCCATAAATACGTCACCGCATGCTGGAACGCCAAACGCCAAATGAACACCTAAATTGAATCTTAAAATAAAATGAAACTAATTTCATCACCAACTAAATTCATCAGCTATTAATTTCAAAATTTTAGACATCGTAAATGAATCAAAAATTATCAACAAAAATATTCCTCATTGATATTCGAGTGCAGTCAATATCATAAGAAATAAATGAAGCAGCATGCAAGATATGTGTTGCAACAATTTAATCCATTAGGCCAACGAATATCGTCAAATTGTAGCATAACATTTAAATGTTCACTGTAGTGCCTTTATATTTCAACTGAACCAGTCGACCGTGCAAATCTTTCACAATATATCTTTACCTGACCGAACTGTTTATGAGATCTGACGGATCATAAAATGCGAACAGATTTCTGGGTCAACTACCTTCATAGAAGCCGATAAGTTAATATAAGGTTGGTTGTGGAAGGCCATTCTTTGGTGCAGATGATTTGTTCTGCCCATAAAATTTTGCGCTTTTGGCTTCAGTGCTTCCCGAATAAAAGAAGCCTGGCAGACCGATATATGCGAATGCGTACAAACAGACTAGAGACCATCGAGAAGGCTCCATTTTCGGTCTCCTGTAGGCTTTGGGCGTTCCGGCTTTCGGTTTTCTCCCCAGTTTTCCGGCATAAAAACCAGAACCGCAATAGCCACCTTAAGTTTCGGAACAACGCAACTCTCACAGGTCCTCTCAATCGGTCATTGAGATCACCTTGACACTTGTGCTACTAATTCTCACTTCACCTTTACATCTCCTACAAATAGGAAAAAATATTCGATGAAAGGTGGAATAAAGCCAAAAAAAAACTTGTGAAATGTGGAAAACTTTCGAAACTGCCAGTGGAAGAATGTAGTGACGAGCATTGATTGCACGTTGTGAATGGTTGAATTCACCGTATGGGATTGCGTGTAGGTAAATATTGCCGGAATGGATGATCTTCTCGAGCCACTTTAGTTGTTGCGATTGCGTGGATATTTCACACTTCCACATCAAGTGAGTGCAAATGCGATGTAAAATTTGCTACTGAAGATCAAAGGGAAATACTCGATCGCGACAACTGACGTGAAGCAAAGCCTTCTGCCTCTCTCAGCACTTGGTGGGAAGTTCTTATCAGCTCTGGTGGCTCGATCGAGTAGGATTTTCCGGTTGTTGGGCACTATCGCGTTCCTTTGAGCTAACTTTTCAAAAAATCTAGAAACGCTCCTATTTTTTTTGTAACATAATATATCCGCATACAGTTTCATTTATTAGTAATGATGCGTACGTTGTTGACAGTTGGCAGCTTGTCGCGTCAGTGCTTTGCGGTCTCGAGTAATCGTTGAGTTGTTGATTGTGATCTGTCAAACGCAGTTTGTTGAGTGATGCCTATTGATTGGTCACCGATACCCCATATGTTGATTGATTGGTCAGTGATACCTTAGAGGTCAGCAATGTCGCAAATGACGAGTCGAACTCCTATCTTTCAGGAAAATTTTGTGGATTAGAACACTATTCGAATTACTGAGATTATGTCGTCGAAACATTCATCTATTTATTAAGAGTCTAAGAGCAACGCCTAGCTTGTTGCTCCTAGCTTGAAAAAAAATCATAGTTTCGAAGGTTGATTGGTCGATGTCGTTGGTCCCCGTTTATAAACATTGCTATATTGTACACTATAAATGCAAATTTCTATGAGCGAATAGATGCGGAAGCTATATATCAGAAATTATTTTGACAACTTTATGTCCATTCCCACATTCATATTTACCAAGCGGATCGTGACAGCTTTACATCTGTGCGTTTATGTATGTGACTACCTTTTCTGCCAGGTAGCTTAACGCAGAAGCCTTCGAAAGTGGAATTGCCAAATGTGATAAGTGAAATGCTAACCATCTAAAGTTATAGGTACTTGAGCGTAGTGACTAAAACATTACCTGCATTTTTTCGTTTCACATCGGTGATATATTAAAAAAAATAATTTTTTTTTTATAAACGTTGTTGCGAGTGATGATATCGGTTTGAATACGAATACATAATTCCACATATTAAATTGTATTTTGATTAAATAAGGAAATAGCGAAAAAAAAATAAAATAAATAGCGAGTTGGAAGTTGAGTTTGATTACTTATAACTATTTTCAAAAGTTTCGAATTTCATTCATATCTTTTGCGAGGAAAGTAGAGATCGCATTATTATAGTAAGGGCAATGTACGAGTTAGCCAACATAGTTCACTGCAAGATTGATTATGGCGCAATAGCATCGATGAATACGAACGTTTTCATTGGGCACTTTAATAGCGACTATAAATTAGGTATTTTTTTCTTCCTTTTCACTTTGTTTCATTCATCACATTCAACGTTCTGTGTAAGGAACACGCTCATTGGTGCGCATTTTTGCAATTCCTTGTGTAGCAGTCGACTTTTACAATTTCACTCCACTAAACTTCTTTCTGCAAATCGAATCATCAACAATTTTTGCATATGATGAAGCGTTCATGTTTATTTTTGCTTATTGGATATGCAAATTACTTCATTCACATCCCTACAAATCATCTCCAGGCATTTGTTACGTATAGGAAGAAAGAGAAAAATACTGAAATATTCGACATTGATGAAATAGTAAATTCAAATGAAAATAACCAGAGTATCAATGGATTTTTGCAATGGCAGACTACTGGAAAACTATCATCTCTGAGAGAAAATCATTTTCTTCTTCTCTGATAAAACGCGCTACGCAATGTAAATATGATGGAATCTTAGACGATATTTTCGAACTTAAACAATGGTAAAGGAATGGAGGAGCCTATATGTTTTGGTATTATTACAAGTTTGATGTAATTGCTAAGGTTTGATGTGATTGCAAGTGAAACATTGGATTTCGACAGAAGCAGATTGTGCGAGAATATAGTCCTTTTTAGCTGCATCATTCAAATGAGAAAATAGCTTAAGGTATGGAAACATGTGAATCTAGCAGCCATATCTAAAGACAACGGTCGACGATAAACTTGCCACATTACAGGACTAATCACAACTGTCTTTTATGTTGAAATTCTTCCAATTTTTTGGTTGAAGCGGAAATTTACACCGTAATGAAGCCGAAAGTTCAATTCGTCCAGCATAGTTCTCTTAAAAACCATCCATTACAGCCTAGTGAAGTCATAGATGGAATCATCGTCGCAAGAAAACGGTATATGACATCATTTTCAATCTGATGTGAAAAAGAAAACAGGTCTCAGATGAACAAAAACTCCTATAGCCTATTAAGAAAGCTAAATGATGTGGCATCTATGTAAACCAAACGGTGCATAAAGAAAAACCCATCGCCTTTGAGGTTCCACAATGTGCTGTTGTTAACAATTTCACAACTAGTAAAAATGTGTCAAAAATGCACGTTACTCCCCACCTTACTTTCTTTCAATTTTGCAACATTGAAATGAGCTAGCGCTTCAGGAGTACTTGATTATTCGAACGAGTATTACTAGTATTACTTTAAATCCTTTATATCATCCCTAATCCTTTCCTTTGCATCCAGTTTTTTTTTTTTTTAAATTTATTGACGGCTATAGCGAACAGAGCACGTCATCTTATCCAGCGCAAATACGCATCTTGAACTTCAGCTGCAACTTCTCTCTCAAGTTTTCAAAAGTTGATTCTGTTGCAAGTTCATTTGAAAATGAAACAGCACGGTAGCACGATTAGTGTAGAAACGGTCTCTTAATAAAACCTGACGTTTTTTCAACCTTCATCCCTAGCGGGGTCCCTCCCGTATACTAAGTTATATATAGGCGTACTTGCTTGTTGGGCAGCTTGAATCAGTACGGTGAAAAAACTAGCGACGAATTTGCTGATTTAAACAATTATTTAAATCTCACTTACTTTGGGTAGGTTGCTTATTTGTGCAAGCAGTTGTTTCCCTGAGGGTCGATGGATGCAGTGGATGGAACTAATACAATTCTTCACTTATTACATATCATATCGCAATGTGTCACTGTACCATTGTTTGTTTACAAATTCGGTTGAACATAGTATGCCATAAACGTGCATATATTTTCATCGTTTTCTTTATCAATGATATTCTATGAGATAACGCTCTCAAATGAACGAGAGAACAGATGGATCGTTGGAAAGAATGTAGCTTGACTTCAAGTAATCCTAAACTTTGCTGAAAAATTATGTAGAAGATTTTGCTGCTACAAGTATGATCAAGTTGTTTTGAAGGACAGCGCTCAAACAGCCTATTCACTCGTCGTTTATTAATTGTTTTATTATCGTCCACAAGGTTAATATGCATCTCATACGTTTGTTTATGAGGGCGTCCACTCTTGTGCCAACCGCACAACGCAGCGTCCTTATTGGAAAACAAGTGCCAGTTGCTGAATCATCCATAACACGCAGCTGCTTGTCTTTAATGCATCTTCTTCGGCGTTATTTGTGGTTACTAAAAATTCTCCTTAATTTATCATACCTATTGATCTCACTCTTTGCGAGTACTAAATATTGGTTGCGAAATATTTTGCATCCAGAATTAGACTAGTGGGATCGTGTCGAAATTGCACTCAACAAAATCTACTCGATAGGCATCTTATAAAATATGCAAATTTTGAACTTGCGATGATGCCAGCTATCGCTGGACGGTGTCTTCTTGAATATTTAAATTGACTTGGCGTGATAGCTAATAGCAAATCGATCGAATAAATAGCTGTTTAGCGAACGAGAATATTCATATGAAATGTGTTAGTTACTATTAGAAGATATTTGACATTGTTCTTTCCTGAAACTTTGTGGCTTATTTTCATATATGTAATGTATCGCTATCTTTTTTATTTATATGATTAAGAGTTGCTTTTATATGTCATATATTTGAACCGATAGTTATTGGCCATCTGCATTGATGTATTCAAGGATTTCCTGGATTATTGTAAACATATTGTTAAGACCTCTTTAAGCAGTTATTTCCTTTTCGTCACTCTAGCGCTTCTTCAATCAATATTTGATTAACTTTGATTGTGATTATATTGTTGTTGTTTTTATTCTTTGAGACTCTCTCTATCGCCTTTTCTTTCTTCCCCTAACCTCTTTCCTTGTGGAATTCCATTGCAATAAATAAAAATGATTGAAAAGTAAATACGAGCAAGAACAAAAGGCAGTAAAGAGGGAAAACAAAGGTAGCGTTGATGAAACCGGTTTTTATACCGATGGAATGTGCTACATCAGAGATTAGACACTTCTAACTTACCTGAAAAAAAATTAATGCTTTATTCAACTCATTAGCATGAAATTTTTTGAGAAGGCGATTCAGAGTAAATCACATTGAGTTACTTCTAAAAAAGTTGATCTGCTATACTGTAAAGCTGGAATCTTTGTTTTCTTTTTTTACTTTGCTTTATGAAAAATTTATTAGAATTTAGTGGTTGCTCTGAAACGTAAAATTTGAACGATTTTTGGCTCTATTATGTTGAAACGAAAATAAACATGAATACGATTTTAATATTGCATGCAACAGCCTTATATGTAAATTAATGTCGACTCAGTGGGGAAATGATCAGTCCATCATTCCTATTTAAAATGGAGAAACTATGCCAGATATATCTCCAGAATTCTTTGCCTATAGGTATAGAACGACAAAAAAACGAACATATTTTGATCTTTTTCCTGATATCCGCACCAAACTTTGCATAGATCGTCACGCTGAGCGAATTTCTAAATGAAATGATTTTCGATTTGCTACTATAGCATAATAACACTACTTTTAGACATTTTTCTGCCATAGCTTGCACGTCATTTAAACTCATCGACGTGCCTCACGTTTCAAGTCTCATCGACGTGTGTCGTCGTTTCTCGAGCATGATTCACCTCATCTTTTGATCGTTCCGTTTTAACCTTTTATTGAGTGCATTCTCTACATGCATGAATCACCCGATTTTGCACCTCCTCAGTTTGTCTGCGCCGAATTATTTCTTCATTTGCCAAATGGAAATAAATGCTTAATTCGGCTGCAAAAGAACAGAGAGAAAGCGAAGTTAAGTGAGTTAAGTGAGCTGCTGTGGCAAGTATTTCCAATATACTGTTCATTTTTTTTTCACTCACTTATGATTACCGCCCATTCAGAAAGAACTGTGTATTTAGTAATAAAAGAACCTTGCGATGCAATAAGTCTGCTTGCCTCCTACAGCAAGTCTGCGCCAACTAGAAGTATGTAAAGTTGGAACTCACTCATAGCTTTGTTAATCTGAACGAATTTCCATTTCTGTATCATTTCCTGTGGCGCAATTATTTGCTTCATGTACTATTATTAGTAGTTTTTGGTTAAGAAATTGTATTTTTTTCTTGAAAAATCTACGAATCGTTTCTATGCATTTTCTTACAGGAATATGCAATGTGCATTGTGACCATCCATAGGCATATTTCCTCCAATTATTGCTGATAGAAAGAATTTGCATGTATGTGACTAGAACAATCATCTCTAGGCTAAGATGTTTAGGGTACATATCATGTCAGGTAGCAACCTATTATTTGCTCGGAAAAATTCAACTGTACGTTGACCCCTGAATTACGACGGCTAGCGTTATGATTTTCGGTAGATATAATATGTACACACCAGAAGATCACATTCTTTAGCAACCCCCAAATTGTTATAGCAAATTCAAAAGGGGTTATAATCATTGAAATAATCCTAAAAATTTCCATATATTTTACAGCTGGTAGATATATTTCATCTTACACCAGTCGGCTCATAGATGAACGGATTTTTTTCATATAGGATTTATGCGAGCGATCGGATTAACAAAAATATGGAGATGTTGTTACGAGTGTATTATTATTTATTAATAAGTTGTGATAGCGATTGGCAATAAGAGTGATCTATATAATCACATCTCATGCCAATCTTACGTGTACTCTTGTCCACTTGTTCATTTAGCAATCTCTAAATGAGAACTAAGCGTTGAATAGCTAGAGCTGTTATTTAAATATTTAATATTTAATAAGTTTTCAATGAGAAATTTAATAAAAGTTAAGTTTAATATTTAATAAAAATGTTGTAAAGCTCTTCAACATAGAAGCACAACAACGAATTCACCTTTTATCGCAGCACTTGTGCAGTGTTGCCGATGATCTTTTGCGGTTCGTTGCTTTGGCCATAGGTTCATTGTTTCATTCAATGTTTTGCATCAATAATCAAACGTTAGCGTTATATTTTCCCCATTCATATTCCTAACCATCTTTACTATAGCATCCGCATAAACAAAACAACATCGATTCTATATGCTCATTGTTATTAGTACTCGCTTGCTATAGAGCCATGTCTTAGATTTCTTTATACACGAAATGCGATTCAAGGACTGAATTTTATCCTCAAATTGTTATCTGCTAGGATTCTTAGAGTTTTCCAATGTCATTCTCGATTCTCTCTGAAGGTGGAATTGAATTATTTTCCAACGTACGATAAAAAATTAATCCAATTACTAGAAAAGTTTGTATTTATTTTTTTTCTCGCAATTCCATTCCATTAGGTTTCTAAGCTACATAATGTTTCTATATATATTAAATTGAGCGAGACTGTGCTCGAAAATTGGAATATTTCTAAATATTTATTACTGAACTATTGGCATTCTATGTTTCTTTTCCTAACATTTGTGCCCCGTTATATGTGTGTATTTTAAGGCAAAATTTCATATATGCAATAGAAATGTTGGCAAACTCTCTGCCATATATGTGCATAAAAGGTTCATTTTATGTGTGTATGTTTTATTTCCTTAATGGCCGTTATAACGTCAAATACGGTAATGAAACCTCTTCGTAGCGTTTATCTCTTCTCGTTTTGTCATAAAAAATCATAGTTCCGCAATTTTTTATTTCTTTGTTTTCATAATTGAAGTTTGCAATCTTTCCTGAGAGCACATCTTTAATTTAGGCGAACTATGTGAATACCTTATAGCGTTTCTAAAACTCTAAAGGTATATCTGGAGAGTGTTAGAATAAAGAATTGCTTTCGAAAGTTGAAAAAATAAAACGGCAAACTCTTTCTATTTAGAAGCATAGGAGGATCACTTTCACTGATATGCATTTCCTTCAGCAGTACTAAATAAAACCATAGTCACGGGGTCGTTCTAGCGAGGTTGACCTATGAGCCGCATAGAAACTTATCACTGAGGACCGAAGGGCTTTTATGCTATTATTCTATCTAATTTAGCTTTAGTTATCAGCGATATTTTATTCCATTCTTGCTGAATTTATTTGGTTACTATTTCATTTCAAAGTTATTTTCTTTCATGCAATTTTATTATATACTCCAACCGATATATTGCATTTTCTTGCATTTTTATTTTGCATAAATTGATATCTTTGCAGGTTTTTCGCCTGGGAAAAAAACCTTTGAATTGTTTTTTAAAGCAATCACTGAATGCTAATCTGTTCACACTCTTTTTTTTTTGCTCACTCAATAGACGCATTCTGCCGAACGAAGACATTATAATTCCGCACTTACTTTAATCGTTTTCTTTTTGCCTTAATATTTAAACACATTTCTATGGCATCTTCATATTTTTGCTTTAATCTTTCTAAGCACATGCCTTTGCTTATCAGTTATTTCAGCTATTTCTTATCAAAATGGAAACGTTCAAAGATTAGAAAATAATAATTTTAAGGAATTCTTTCGATTCACTCTCCTCGCTAATTGTGGTAACGTTTCACTCTTGTTGAGATGTATAATCTTGCCTCTGGCCAATAAACATCGCTGCAGCGGTTATTATTTATCAACACTGATAAATCATTGATAAAAACATAGTTTTAATAAACGATAATAAGCATTCTATGCAGAAATCACTTGTACCCATGTACTTTGTATCCGATTGATCATTGTGTTTGCTGATCAATGTGTAGATAGCATTCTTCACAAGTAAAAAGCACTAATAGACACCATCATCTTATGGGTTTCACTGAGAAGATGAAGTTCATTTGCATCGTTCTATTTGTTATCTTTTTCCACTGATGTTATCTTTAATATCATTTTTTTATGATATTTATTTTTCCGTTCTCAATCATATAAATTTCGTTTGAGTGAATTCGACAAATATAACAACTCATTTTTTGCTTTATTAACAATGCACTCATAGCGTATTGATAGTGATTGCTCGATTAAGTTCTTATCTCAGTGGTGCAATTTTTTTTTTTTTTTGCATTTTTTACAACCATTTTAAATAATTCACTTGACAGTTTTTTTTTTTGTTTTTGTTTGATTATGAGAGATTCGTTTTTTAAAAATTAAAGCTGAAGTTATAAATAAATTCGAACTTGTATGAGAGTACCTATAACGGAAGAATCGCTGAAGAGTTTATTTTTATATGAAATATCTTTTTTCCTATAATTCATGATCTAAGATAGCCAGTGCATTAAGAGTTAATATAATTGTGAGTTAATAATACTTAATAATATATAATTGTATCTTTTAAAGCGTTGATGATCATTGTCGATATTCTTTTACGTTCTTTGAAATATTTACAAATATTATGCAATAAATAGTATCGTTAGTTTATCGCAAAGCATATAAAAATATTCGCTATTTTCATTTATCGTTCAATTTTTCTAAGTTTTTAGATTCCAGAATTGAGTTCAAGAGTCTCAATGATTCCTCCTTCTAGCGAAACAGGTTTTCGTATACGTTTATGATGACTATTAATGCTGCACACATTTGTTCATAGACTCGACTTTCCTTCTTACTATTTCTTCTTTTTCATAGTTATCCATGTAAATTTCATCGGGTACTTTTCATAATCAAAAGAATACATGCGGATCTACATATTGTCAGATACAGAATGAAGGAAATGTTTTGCGCTGTAGAGCACTCTAACTGCAATGTGAGAGTTTTGTATTTTAAGAACGAATATGGGTCACATTGATTTGTTTTGTTAGTGCATACAACTGGTTGTGATTTTTAAATTCTCATATGTTTTGCAGATGTGACAAACCCTTATATTTTTTATGAGACGTTGGACTCTCGGGTTTTCTTGTGAATACGATTTCCACATGTACTATATTCGCGTGCGAAATTCAGTTTGCACTTTTGCGATATTCGTATGCGAAATGTTGTAATCGTCGAAACTTTCAAATTCTGACATTTGCGAATGAACATCCTGCTCGCTAATGGCACAGTGCTTTCATAGAAAACAAACTTGAAGCAAAACACCTTGAGAAATTCCATAGAGCAAAATGCTTCTTCTAATGTAAGGGAAGCGCAGTTTTCTAGTTTGATGTTTGATAAGCTAGAAGAGGCAGACCCTCTTGATTTGGCTTATTTTGTCAACGTCTCGTGCGGCGTCAAAGAAAACTGCTCCTTGTGAGAGACAGACGCACTCAAATCAAACAACACAACCAGACAGCTGTCAGCATCGGGCTGTTTTTTTTTTCTCACCTTCTTCACTGAACGTTAACTGTTCTTCTTTCCTCGTACACACAGACAGCAGATGTAAACTGTGCATTAGGTTTGTTCATGTCGAATAGCCAGGAGGGTGCAGGAGGAGGGAAGTGAGACGATTAGGAGTTTAATCTGAGCTGGATGGTGGAGAAAAGATTTGTGAGAGAGGTTGGATGGAGGAGGAAGTTCACCTCGTTGCGGATTTGGAATATCGGTGTTTAAAAGAAAATTTCCATCAGATTTTCAAGAAATTTAGTAGCAAATTTTCCATGAAACCTTTTGAACGAAGTAGAAAAACTATCTTATGATAGTTTTTCTACTTCGTTTCTACTTCGTTTTTCTACACCAATAAAAATGGTGTGTCGTCACTACTGGTGTGACTGTTATCACCACTGGTGTGGATGGGATCACGGAATGCTGGGTAGGGATGGGCGGAAGGGGTGGGCGAGGGGAGGTTGATTTCGGCCCGTCAAATTCTTTCCTTTGCTCTCTTCTCCTCTTTCATTTCTTCCAATACGCCAGAACTGAGCGTGCGAAATTTTCCACTGTCTAATTATATACCTAAACTTCCCTCTATTGCTAATGTTCTTTCATCATAAGGAAGTTTCTGCAAAAAATTTTGGTCGCATCTTCGATGTATAATCGGTCGCATCATGAAAAGACTAATACATGCATTATCAAGCGCATAAATCGTCCTACAGCATAACCATCCACTTCCTGAACGTTAAAATGAGAGAGGTCCGCTATCACATCACTATCACATTTCCCGTTTTTTGAATGAATGTAGTGCAGCCAGACACTAAACGAGTTGAAAATTTTGTGAATTTTTGAGAAAAATCTTCGGAAAAGCAAAATTTCCGGTGCGTTCGCCGTCCCCCACCTTAAAATTTTTTAATTTGTATATTTCGATCGGAATTAACGCATTGCAAAATTGTTTTACAATTAGGAGCGTACTCTTTGTGATTTAGTTCAAGAACAAATCCGTTGATTACGAAGTGATAAGAGTATGGTCGAAGGCTGATGGATATCGTATGAAAATAAACGCTGAATCACATCTACGGTGGGTTTTTCGCATCGATAATTCTACGGCATAGTGAGAGGATGAGCTGTTTGGTTTTGTGGACATTTCACTTGGAGAGGCGATAGCATCGTTACTCTGACCTTCTGGCTAATAATAACTTTCTGGCCAACGAACGCGATCATCTGCGACGCGAGTCAAATTATCGGGTTCTAAAATTCTTGGCTGAAGTTAAATGCTACATTCGAAAGTATCTTGTTAGGGATCTTCTACAGGTATCTTGGGAATGGGCAACTAGATTTGATAACTGTTCCAATTAACTCATATTTTCAATAAGCCCTAGTTTGTAAGTTTTCGTTGGCCATTTATACAGTTCATTTTCCTTTATCGAAATGGTCATTCATTATTGCTAGAATCGAATTTCGCTTTTCGATCTTTTTTTTTATCGTTCGTTTTTATGTCCAATAAAACGTTTCTTTTCGCCATTTATCATCATAGGTTTGAAAGAATCGTCAAAATGACGATCGCTACTTCGCTACAAAGATTTTCAATAATTTTCGCAACAATTGCCTACCTTTTCGCTTATTGTCTTTGTTGTTTGCTTTTGTAGAATTTGATGAAATCAAAAATTGGGCAGGTAATAAATGTGAATTTTTATTTTCCTTAGTGAATGATTGAAAATTAAAAACACAATTGTTATCGCTTATTTGATTATGGGCTCATGAATGAGTCATTTAAGTCCATTGAGCATAAAAACATCTGCTTCATTATTGCGAGAGAATCGAATTCTTAGGAAATGAATAGCCCTTGTTTTTTGGTTTGAAGACTTCTCTAGAACAAACTATCATGCTAAGTTTTTCACTTCCCGCCTTTGTGTTTTTACTGGATGTGGATGGAAGTCGTTGTTGAAGCGAAAATTTGATAGCTAATAGGGGTTATAGAAAGTTTTTAGAAGTGAATACAAGTACCTATCCACATTTCCTCACTTCTTAAACCTTTCATCCTGAAATGTTATATGTTATATGTTCTCATAAAATGGACAATTATTGAACTGAATGATGGGTATTGGTGCTGAAGAGTGTGCGTGACCGAATGATCAATCGTCCTGTACATATGTCATTGTATCGACGATTAGTTGGTTCGGTTGCACAGCTGTATTGCCCCTCTTCACTCATTGCTGTGTTATTGAAACTGAGTCTGGGTTGATGCAATTCGCTTTCTTTTTTATTTTTCACAACTTCTTCGTTCACTTCGTTTTTTTCTTAATTTTTTTTTTACATTTAT
This sequence comes from Baylisascaris schroederi, assembly GCA_006503575.1. Classification (NCBI taxonomy): domain Eukaryota; kingdom Metazoa; phylum Nematoda; class Chromadorea; order Rhabditida; family Ascarididae; genus Baylisascaris; species Baylisascaris schroederi. The sequence goes on from QEWY01000242.1 coordinate 136,033, forward strand.
AAATTACGGAAGTATAAAATAAAACGATGAGATACCTTTAATTTGCATAATCAATCTCGTTAGCAAATTCACTTCCCAAATTATGAAGAAACGAAAAAAAGGCAAAAAGAAAAAGAGAAAATTCAGAGGGAATCCGCTGTCGAAAATATTCCAAATTGAGGAAAATTCTAATTTTTACAACAATATCATAACCGGGTAAATGACTTCAACGAGAGGATTCAACGTGTGGACAATTTTTATGCTCATTTGCAAATAGGCTTTGCAAAAGTGCAGAATACCGGTGTCTACATCTTTGTATGTGTTTATTCGCCTATCTGGCAGTCTCATTTCGGTGATTACAGAAGCTAGTGTAGCAAGTTTTGGTAGATGGATGCAATATAGACTATAGGATGACGTCATCCATTGTATTTCATACTAATCTATCAACCTCGAAAAGAGCTGTAGACACTTAAAGTTAAAAAGTTCTATATCTACCGGATTTTCGTAGAGATTTTCTTCTATTTCATGGAATATTGTACTAAAAATCGACTCACTTGAAATACGAAGACATTATTCTGCGTATACATCTTTTGTTAGTAAATTGTATAGGTGATTGATCAACTGAATGCTATGCAAAAAGCACAAATCAAATGAGTTTCTTAGGCATACCGATTCAGCTGCTTGTCCTTTAAATATCTCTTTATGAATCTATGATCGTGATATTAAATGAATTGATTTTTCCTATAGCCTTTGTTTTACTGCTGCATTTCTTAAATTATTTTTATTTGTTTTTATGTTTTTTTTGTTCCTTTTATGTATTTATTGTTACGTCTAGAATTGAACCTATGTGGAAATATCTTCAAAATTTCGTCGAAAGATTGTTTTTTCGAAGATTTTAAAACATTTTTCAATGACATTTGTTTTACGATGCTCCTCAATATTCTCTTTCTCCAGAATACGCTCTTTTTTTTTTTTAAACGAATTATATATATTATACATATCCATTCAGTTAATATCTTTGTTTTTCCTTCCTATGTTGAGATCATCTCAGAGGTCTAATTTCTATTGGGTTATCATAATATGAAGTCATTTTATTGGATGAGGTCATCATTAACCAAATCTAATGGACAGTTAATGGCAGCAGGAAAAGTACATAAGAATGAGGAAAGTTAGGACGTTTCTATGCGATAATGCAATGAACATAAATGATTTTTGCCTTTATATAAGCAGGGCTTCACACTAAAAGCATAAATGTTGGCACCTCTTGCTTTTGAGCCAACGTAATCGAGTGACTTTTCTCAAAATTTATTTGCAATGTTTTTTTTAAACGTGTTAAGTATATACTTTGTTGAGCATATATGCCTTATACCTTATGTATTGAGATATCAGAGTTGATCGCACCACTTCGCGGAGCCTTTTGCGAGAAAAATTTTCATTCAGAGAGAATTTTATCGCCCGCAGTATGAGAGTATTTTTATTTTGTCAAATATTTTCCACTGGATGCAATCATCCAGCTCATCAATTCTCCTATTTTTGATACTATTTTTGGTCATATATTTTATATAGCCACTTTAAATTTTTTCGAATTTCTAAAAGGCTGAAGCAACCAGTTTTATAGCTTTAAAAGCGATATCTACGAGTCCTTATTTAATTTATGAATTGCCGAAAAAATTTCGAACTTCTGAAGTGTTTGTAATTTTTTTGCCACTGAAAATAAACATTTCGAGGGGCATTTTATGCCAATTTCTACTATTTTATTGAAATATGAAGTACTCATTATAATTCTTCGTTTGCATTCTATTTTCTCAATAGAGTATTGGGTAAGATATTTTCATCGTTGATATTTTAGTAAAAATCTGTGAAAATTTTAAAATGACATGTGTGTTTTGGGTAAATGATGAAAGAGGTTGATATATCTGAGAAGGAGAAAGGAATTTCTATTTGAAACTGTCATTGATAGGGATGAGAATTTACTTTCGTCCAAGAATTCCCTAAATTTCTTGCAATATTTCTCTAAGTGTTTCTAATTCCAATAACCTATTTCGTTGATATTTTAATGTATTTTACAGGCGAACCAGTGATTCGTTGGAGGTTAGGCATAATGGATGATGCCGAACCGGGTCCATATGAGTTCGCAGGTGAGCAGCTAAACGAGGTGTCAAATTCACGCCGGAGGACTCGTGCAATCATCCAGAAGTAATAATTTGCTTTTTACTTAAGTAAGTAGTGTTAGGCCAATTGTAGTGCTTAATGCAATAGCGGTGGAAAATTTGCTTCTAGTTGCACGAATTTTTTGAAACAATGCCCTGACATTTTCTCAGACAACGATATTTCCCGTTGCGGTGATAATCCGATCCTAGAAGGATTAGGTCTTAACATACAAACACCTCGTTTAATGTATTTGTTTGCTATCTGCTATTTAATCTATGTTCAGTGTCGAGGATAACAACAAATTTGCATTAAATAAATAACATAGTTCTTCGTTAGACTCGGCAATTTTTCAGAAGAAAAGTTAAAAATATGAGAAAAGTGCATTTTTTGAAAGAATTTTCAAAACATTCTTGTCTGTTAAGAACTTTAGTAAACATATATCGATTCCTGTGATGTTGATGCGAAATGCAATAAAATGTGAGTGATTCTTATTCCGTAACGATGCACTTTAATGCCTGAATGGATCTTTTTAGAAACTTAAAGAATTGGCATAATGTTAATAATGAGATAGCACTAGATAATATGCAGTGAAATTCCCCAAAAACTTTACCGTACACTTTGGTATAAACCGTTCGTCATTTTTTACTATTTTTATATGTCTGTTTATGCCTTAGTATTCATTTACTTTTGTCTGTTTACCTGACACTTTCAACTGATCAGTTCGTGAGGCGGCAGTCATGAAATTTTGTTAGACCAAATGTATAATCGACATACGTATAAACATTCATATATTTGTTAGTTCTGCTGATAAGAATAAGGAAACAGCAAAGGAGCAACAAAACATATTGACTCCAGGTAAACAGTAAAATACAACAGCACAGCTATGCCAACACAGAAAAACCTTCCTAATGAGTAAATCAGAGCAGTTGTAGAAGTTACATTTAACAGAACATAGAAGCACAAATCAAGGGGAATTTAAAATTTTAGCTAATCGTTATGTATTCTCTCATAAATGACGATATTAATCGATCGCACCAGTTTTATGAGGTGAATATCCCATCCTATGAATATCTTCCGGAATGGTTGTCCAACCTATTCTACTCGTTACGGTAGTTGGTGTGATAGTAGTCATGAAGAAATTGAAAGCACTAAGGGTAATCTGAAAACGTCGTCTTTGATTAACTTGGGTTGCCTGGCAAACCTAGCCCACTGCTGCATTAATTTTGACATTTCTTCGGTAAAACTGTTAAATCCCTCGATTGCCATCATAGAACATATCAGATTGTTTTTTTTCAATGAGGGAAGTAAAAAGTACATGCATGTTGTATGCTTATTGACCTCACTAACGATAGTGATTAAATTTTTGAGCAATTACTTTATCGTTCGATCGGTAGTTTTCGCTTTGTGAGCCATCTGGTTTGTAAAAGTATCGAGAATAGAATAGCCTTCTGATGCTTCTGAAGCCACCTTGAGCCCTTAACCTTTATCGTACATTGATTAAGCGAGAGTTTTAAGATTCGAGCATGCGGTGAAGCATGGCTTCTTGCTACTTCTTCAGAGGACATTCGGTGCATTAGGTGTATTCATCGCTTCATTCCCCTATCTATTCATATTAGCAACGTTGTGCATTTCGACGATCTCTTATGGTGTCATATATGTGCGCTTTGCACAAAGATTACAGGTGAAAATATTCAACTTGTTATTTTTATTTGCTTCTTTCAAATGTGAACATTTGAATATGGTACAATAAGGAATGGTTGGGATCAAGCATGCCTAAATATTTGGAATTACGATTGAGGGAACTTTGGTCACTCGGTGAGGAAATGGGCTAGCTAGCATTGTACACTTATGGCGCTGCATATCCTGGTCTCTCAAGTTTAGACACTTCACCACATTCTGTTGATGAGCCACTACATCATTACCTTGCCGTATGTTGAGACTGTGGTGGATCTGCAGAGTACGATATAATGGGAAGGAGAAGTGGTAGATGAGGGGAGGGGGGTGAGGAGGGGAGGTGATATTTGTGCTGAATACCTGCCCCTTCTCTTATCTCTGCATTGCATCCCCGTATGCCAATGTTGCACTTTGCTCCCCGAATATTTTTGATTGTCCTGCAAATGGTGATATATATTAGTTTATATATTACTTTCTAGTCGCTAAGACTCGTTTGCGCAATCATTCATAGCCCCATCTATGGTTGTTTCCACAAATTTTCAGGATGGCTTCACATCGACAAATGCACCATCGCGTTATGAAGAGGAAATCAGTGTACAATTTAGAGGCACTAACTGGACATATACACAACGTTTTGTTGCGTTGGTGCGAGCCGGTGACGGTGGCAGTATGCTAAGGCCTGAATACTTCGATCGTGCCTTACAGGTGAGTACCATTCAATAAACGCATTCTGCATAATTGAATGCCTCTTAATTGTCGTTTCGTTCACACTAACAGCAGTGAGTTTGCATTAGTTAATATATGCGATTCCGTAAAGCAATAGGTGATTCGTGCATCTATATTCGATCAGAAATACGTACTGCTTACCTTTCGATGTTTTCCTCGCTTATACGCCATATTCGATAACGAAGTTCACTATGATATGAAAGCAAATGTTATGCAACTTAGTAGTAAGTAACTGAACCAGTTTGTTTGGGGCATCACGCATATAGCAAACAATTATTACCGAACACTTCGGTTTTCTTTTACAGTTTGATATGTCGGAGTACATTGACTCATTTATCTGACTTTAAGGAGCTTAACTCACAAAATTTTATTTCAGATTTTAAATTTTCAGAAAGCAGTTAATTATCTTCATAGAACACAGTGATGAACGGGGGGTTCTGAATGGAATGCGAAAACTCATTCGTAATGTAAATATTGGCAAATATTTTAGGTGCACAAATTTCTCAGCGAGTCTTTTTCTGTGGTTATTGATGGAAATACCTTTCGACATATTGATCTCTGTAAACAATATTGTGATATAAACAAAGCTCTTTATATTCTAAAGGTAAGCTCTCCTTTCACTACGTTAATCCGTCATTTATATTTTCTAGTTCTATATTTGAAGAGAGAATGAGCGGTGCAATATTATCTCTATAGTAAAAGTGCTATTTTTAAAAAATGCAATATATCAGATTTGTGAAGAAACAAATATGAAAGATCAAACGATCGATTTTTATGGCAATCGAAGAGATGATCGAAAAAGGAAATGATCTATGATTTTTTATCTGAAAATAAAATTGCCAATAACCAAAACACTTATAATTGTTGATAACGTTATAAAAATTCTTTGCTCAACGTTGGTGCTAAAAAAAAGAATGCCTTTGTTTGTATGAAAAACGTGAAAAAATCCCACAATATTTTCGCCCTCGATTAGGTGCTCGTATTATGCACCTTTATCCAAGCGTACATATATTTAGAAGGCAATTGTAGTCTCAGATATATGGCTAGTTAGTTCTGTAAATCTTGAATGTTAAGAATAAATTTAACTAACAGAAATGGAACAATTTTTCTAGCAGAAAAAAAAAGTTGATAATTTATTCTAGTGTTTTCTGTGATAATGTGAATATATTTTTGCAGGTATCAGTGATAATTTATTGTAGTGTTTTCTATGATAATGTGAATATATTTTTACAGGTATCAGTACAGTGTTGCACAACATCTTTTTGGTGTTAGGCGTCGATATGCAATTTACGATCCAATCTCGCCTGATGGTTTCCCAGATGAAATTAGCACAGATAACAATCGTCATCCCGATCATTCGGTTCGATCACTAATTCAATTAATGTGTAGATTGGTACAGAGTTTACGCGGTATATTTTTGTCATGAGATGAGATTACAACATTGTAAAATTCAAAAATTACAGGAGGATTTCATGAAATGATGCATTTCATGAAATTACATGAAAAGATGATTTTATTGCCAAATGATTTTATTGCCATTGTATTGCCAACATTGTAGAATTACATGAAAGGTTGCCAACATTGTAAAATTACATGAAAAGATGATGGATTTCATGAAATGTTTTTATATTGCCAAAAAGTGTTAAATACAGATTTTGAGGATTAATTCAGTAAAGATTTTGAGGATTAATGCAGTAATTTTTGGGAATACAAATGAGTTATTTTATAAATTTCACAGAGACAATGCATTTTTTTTTTTGAGGTCTTTGAATCTTGTTGATTTGCATAGATAAATTCTTTTAATTTATTCTCTCTCCCTTACGTTTGAAACTAGATGAGAGCATTCAGAAGACGGTTGCCCTTGTTGATTTTTTTTTATTTTTAGCATAGTTAGTAGCCTTTCGTTTCAAGATGGTGTCAGGTATACTTAAAAATTAGCTTTTTTTTTATTGGGGCATTAGGTTAGGTGAACTTGAGAAGAATCCCTCTTACTTGAGGATGGTCCGATATACGTAACAAAGCGCTCTCAATAAAATGACATATCTTTAAGTAACTATTTTCATCTGGATTTATTGCAGCAAATATTGCGATTATCTTCATCGGATTTATTCTATAGTAATCGTCTAGAGCATGTTGCTATGATTATGCTTCTATTCTATGCTGAGGCACCCGATGCAAATATTACAAATATTATAACACATTGGGAAAATGCAGTTTTCGAATGGGCTAAAAATGGCACAGCTGAATTCCCCGAGTTGAGTATCGATGTACTCGGTGATAAAGTATGTCTATTTAATTAGTTATGCTGATATGATATTATGATATGGCAACGAGATCTCATTATTTGCAATTCGTCTAGATCGTTGCTCATTTGTTCGCCTTTAATCTTATCAGTGAACTAACTTCATATTGCTTCATTGTGTTATTTATCATTCTCAACTGCTAGCACTGATCAATGCAATCTGCAGCGGTCTACGTACCTTTTGAAGTCGAATCAAAGAGCATATCTTAGGAGGGGATTTCACAGATCGACTCAGGTAGTATGTGAGCGGTAATTATTTGCGATTAATTATTGATAGGAAGCCTTGGTTATTATGGATTGTTTTCCAATAAATGGGGATTTCCCACGTTACTGAGGTGTGGCTTGCAGTGTTGATTTGCCAGTAAATGATGACAAATACTCGAAAAAGTTCTAATTGTGAAACGCTATATATGAACTCTACTTGAAATGGCAATAAATGGAAATTATCTATGGCATAAAGTTTCTGAAAAGTTAAATGAGTTATAAACGACTACTGATTAAATTCAAATAGAAAATTATTTGTTTCAGGTTCTTGGGCATGAAATGGTCAGAGGGGGTTTATCACTTATTCCACATTTATTGGCAGGGCTTGTTTTATCGATAACTTTCGTAATGATCTCGGTTGTTATCTCGTCTTTGCAAAGCAGAAAGGTCGACCTTGGCAAGGTATTCTGCTTTTTTATTTATGCTATTGTAGCCATGTTCAGTATTTCAGGAAGGGGGAAAGGAATATCTCACGGTCCACATCATATCTTAATAGATTCTGAAAGAAAGCATAAAAAAAGTAATCGATGAGGGATTATGTGCCGTCAACCAATATCCAATGATAACTAAGTCCGTCAAAGTTCCCGAGAAATGCACTCTTTTAATCTTTTTCTCCTCACCTTCACTTATGCTCACATTGAAGTTTTCGAAAAGTGGAGTGTAACACTCCAAGCTGGGTAATAATACTAATTTTTTTTCTCATTTCGGGGTGTTTAAAACTCTCGTGCCCTCTTTCGCTTGAATTTAATACTTTTGCTGCAATGACTACTACTGTTTTCATCGCAGTTTTAACGTTTATCGGTCGTTTTTTTACGCGGTAATTCATCGAAAGAAATTTTCAATGCGAATTTGAAAACTATTTAGAAACTTACGTGGTTGGCACTTTTAAGTTCAAGATTTAGTTGACTATTATTTCTTAAACAATTATATGTTAGGACCACATTCTGAGGTGGTATAATTTCAAAGATCGAATCACTCACATTCCTTTTTTTCTTACTGTTGCTTAACATTTATAGCAGACATAATAGAAGTTATGGAATGAAATTACAAAATTCGAGTAGTCTATTCGCTATGGAAATCTTTTCTTTTCTACAGATATTGGTAGTTATTGGTATCATCGTACCGCCATTACTCGCCGTTTTCACGACCTTTGGAATCATGGGATTGGCTCATATCGAGATATATCCTATTCAAATGGTCATTCCGTTCCTTATTCTCGCTATAGGTAAGTGGCATTTATATTTGCAGATGTGAATGTTAATGTATTGACGTGATTTAGATATCATTAATGCTTTTATTATTCTATCAAGTCACAATATTGCTTAGTAAAAAAATTTTTTTTAATAACTGAAGAAAAACATCTCCATATTCAAACGATACTCGTACTCGATTATTTTCTACATTTCATTTCTACAGATATCGTTTGCTGTACGTAAGCTGTTATGTTCACATGGGCTCTTAAATTAACGAATTATCTTACATTTAGTTACATCTTATATGTCTTTGACTGAATATCTTAACCAAATGGAAGTCTTTGACTGAATATCTTAACCAAATGGATCAATTTTTATGTGCTGAGGAAGGATATCACATTAGTTTTTAAACGAAATTGAATTTTGTTATAGGGAATTTTTATTGAAATGGTTCTTCTTATTTGATTCATGCACTCATTTCTTTTTCGCTTTTTTTTTAACATTTGAAAGCGAATCTTCATTGAGGGGCATTCAGTATAACACAAAGATGTGTTAAAATATCAAATATAATATTTGAAAGCTAACACTAAGGTGTGTTAAAATATCGAGCGTAACATCTGAACGTGAAATTCTCATAAAATTTAATTGTTGAAAATTTGATTTCGGCAAATTTAGGTTATATATCTTCTATATGAAATACAGTAAATCAGTGAAATAGTGACGCCGACTTCAAAAATTTTTACCATAATAAATTTGAATACGATACACCAATTTAAGCATTTCACTGATAAGTTTACCGTATCGGTTCAATACGCCAGCAGTTTACCGTAGCTGTTATTCAATTAGGAAGTTTTTCTACTCTCAATTGGCGAATGTTTCAATTCATTATGTAATATTTAGGAGTGGATGATGCATTTTTAATGCTACATGCATGGAATCGTTTAGCGCCAGCATATGATCATTTGAATGGCGAGGAGAGATTTCGAATGATACCAACAATGTTTGGTAAAGTTTTAGAGGAAGTAGGTTGCATTAATTAAACCTCTCATTTGTAGCTATTGTTCGTTTAATTATGTAAAAGCTTTGATTATCGTCGATTTAATCGTTTGAAAATATTATTCTCTATAGAATTGGAATTGTTGAATAAGATGAAAGGGGGAGAGATGACGTATGGATAGTCATTAAGATAGCATTTAGTTGTGCATTTATAATTGGCGAAATTCATTAATAGAGCAGTTACGAGTGAAAAAATAAGAGCAACCTTCGAAGTAATGTTTCTGATTTGACATTCATGAACCACAAAGTTCCTCAACTTAATTAACCAGAATGCATATACTCATTGTTTCATGTCCTTCAATGTAAAATCTATGTAAAGCTATCCATGTTGTTTTGTCAGAATACCAAAGGCGTGATTATTTACTCATCTGGTCACTTGTCAAGTAAGATGAATATAGAAAATCTTTACCAATCGCATTTTTCTTATTTACAATATTTTTCAAGGTTGGACCATCAATAACGATAACTTCGTTGACAAATGCAATTGCATTTGGGATTGGAACCACCGTATCGACACCGGCAATTCAGGTCATTTTTAATATTGCAAAAAGAATTCCGCATAATTTATTTCAAACTTTCTCAATTACATCAGCATGCTACCTTGTGAAGTTTGAATGTGAGAATGCAAATTTCTCTGAAATGCTTTAAAAAAAAAAATCATGTACAATATTCAATTGCTGTGAAATTTTTAGAAGCTCGCATCAAGCAGCATCAACTAAGGTATCCGATATAAAATGGAACGATGGAATTACTCTTTATGAATATTCTCACCACACTAATACAATTATCCATCGTAATATTTGATAGAAATCTAAAGAAAATTTTAGTTTTAAAATTTCTACGACTAAGGTTGTTACTTCTTTCCCATTAAACGTTTAAAAATCCCATCGTCGTAAATATTTCTTCTTTATTGAAGAATTTAAAGATGAAAAAAAATGTCATTTTAGTTGTTTTGTATGGCGGCAACAATAGCGATGATAATGGATTTCATCTTTGAGTTGACACTTTTTGGTGCACTTCTTTCGTTGGCTGCACGTCTTGAAAGAGTTTGTCAGGTGAGCTATTTTTATCTCTCGAATGCTTCAAAAATTTTAAACATATTTTCATTCCTTATTTTTTTTTTACAACTTTATTCCGCTTATCGGCTTATCGGTTTTTCTTCATCTCTAGTGATTTTACCGTGGCAGTTTTCCCGTGTTAAGTTTTTTGTTTAGGGAACTACTGTTGAGTTGGAAAGTGGTATACCGCCAACAAATCAACCGTTAAGCGTTTGTCAGCGATCAACGAAGAGAAAAGTTTGTTCACTCTCTTTTCTTGTCTTCTTTGGAAAATTGCTTTCTCTTTTATTATTATTTGCTTAAGTTTTGCCATCACATCGGAAATTACAATAAGAATCTTAAAAAGAATGTAGAAATTCAATTCGTTTCTCAATAAGCTGTTGAAATTTATCAAAATTTTTTTGGGGGAATTTATATTGATTTTCATCCAACTTAAGTATTCCAGCTTGATTTCACGTGTGAGAGTTATAAATTCTTTCACTTTGCAACAGATGAATGACTTAAACCTTTACGATATTGTTGTTAATTTCGTAGAGCACCAATTGTAATCATGCTAATTGCAATCACTGCAAATTTTACGCTTTCAGCAAAAATTTTTTGAAATTTGTGAATTTCTACGCTATGCATCTATGAAAAAGTGATTGGATACAATATTCAGGACACTTCCATTCAGGACGTCTCCTCAGAGAAATATGCATAGTTCTATATAATCCGAAAGTGCCATGTTGCTTTACTTGAAAGTTGTTCTAAATGGATCAATGTTGAAGGTATTCTCGAAGCTACTAAGAGGATATTGTCGTCTTCTAACGACAAAAGGTGTACGTATATTCCTTGTAACGTTCACATCGGCTTTCTTTGTAATTAGCCTCATTGGAACACTTCGAATTCGTACCTATATCAACGCACAGAAGATAATACCATCTGACTCTAGACTTCGTCGTGCTGATGCGCTCTTCGAAAAATATCAGTGGAAGGTGAGTGCATTCCAAAATCCTTTTTTATACCCGCCAAATTGGAAGGGGGGATGACAGTATTAAAGGTAACATGTGGAAACAGTGGGGGAGGAGAAGTCAGTTTCTACCTTCCCTTTCAATCCTGCATTTCCGGAGTTGCTATATTGTTTAGCAGCAGTTTAGATGGATAGTTATCGGTGACAAACTCCATTCGATTTTCGACAACATAGCAAATGATCCATTATTAGCAATAATTGCTGCTGTTTGATAATATGACTCGTTATTGGAATGATTCTGTTTGAATCTACGGCCATTTTTGAGTGATCGAAAAAGAATTTCGTTTAGCATTTAAAATCGAAATCATTAATTATGAATTCTTTCAATTTCCCATAAATTTTCTCTTAATCTAGCAGTTTATATTGGAATTTATAGAAGTTTAATTAATTAGTCATCGAATTTGCAGCTATGCTTAATTAGAAGTTATGAAAGAATTTTATATACTTGTAATAAAGTTGCATAGTCAGTCACATTCAGGGGATTTTTATGAGTATAGCTGCATTAGGAAATGAGTTCACAATGAAATGTTACTTAGATCAGAGGATTTAAATTTCTGATTTTAACTTAGTAATTTTCAGTTGTTGTCCTAGCATCCATAAGTTGTACTATGATAGAATTCGAATTTATTGGCTATTATTTCTATGAGTTACCGCCTATATAATAAAATATTTAAGTCTAGTTGATCTCCAGCTTATCTCGCTGAATAGGATGTAATTTAAGTTTTATATCTTTTGTTGCAGTCATTTGTAAAGACATTGAAATTAAGATATCACACTAAGAGGGTAAAGGGTGGGGGTTGGGCTTCGAAGTATGCTTATGCTTTCAGCAAAGCTCACGATATCGCTGCAGGAATACGAGCCGCTGCAGATCTTCGTCAACAATCCACCCGATATTAGCGATCCGAAGGCTTTGGCTGAATTGAAAGCAATGATTCGTGATTTCGAGACGTTACCACATGCGATCGGTCCATCGGCCACTATGTTTTGGCTTAATGACTACCAAAAAGTTAGAATCATTTTTTCAGATCTTCGTTACTAGTGAACAATTCATTTGGAAGGAGGATCAATAAAAAGCACGCTTTGTGGTTATCTATTGGTGCTGAAGTTTGTGTTGGGTTGCGAATTCATTTTGCTCTCTTCACTTAAAAATACCACTATCTGCTTAACAATTTTTGCTCATAGACATCAGTCTCTTAATTTTCTCTTTCCAATTTCACCCTCTTACGTTTGCGTTCATTGTTTTTTGTTCTGCGGCTGAAGTTACTAATTCATTAAGCTTATTTTTCTATGCGTTTATTTTAGTGATGGCACACTACTTACAGATGATGCAAGAAATCAACGGTTTTATGACACTATTCGGTGTTGAAGTGGATGAGTCATACAATTCAGTGCCCGAATTTCTGAACACATTTGCTTTTTGGAACGAAACGATTAGATGGCATCGTAACGACGAGTGAGTTCCCTTATTTCTTAACTTTTAATTAATAATATGATCGGTGATATTTTCAATGTATAAAACATACATGATAGATAGCATTTAATCTGTAGCAATTATTTTACTTCCCCCCCCATTTTGTTGGTATTTTCGATGTTAGGGAAATAAGGCAAACTTGTTTGTCTTGCTTCGTTTCGTTTACTGCCAATTTATGATCGATTATATGACAACAATTATCACTTAATTAAATCTACATAAAAATCGTTCACTAATTTACGATAAATCGAATAATCTTCATTACCAATAGTTAAAATTCGATAATTGAGAATATTATAATGGTGAAATAGCTAAGATATACGAATATTGAAAGGTTCAACAAGCCCAATCCATAAAGTAATACTCATGGTGACTAATGCGAAAGCAATAAAGTGGGCTGGAAATGAACGCTCAAGCGTTACCGTCATCGAAAGAGAGAAGAGAGCTCTTCAGAACGATAAATGGCAGAATAGAGTTACAAATTGAATGAAAGGCCATTCTACATTTTTGTTTTTCTTTTTTTTAAATCTCAATCTTTTGTTTTAGTGGAAAAGTGAATGTCACAGCGTTTTACTTTGTGACTGGTTATTGCAACTCTACATCATGGTGGGATCGAGCTGAAATGATGTTAACGTAAGTGATTCTTTAATTGATTATATTATCAATGGGGTTTTATTAAAGATTATATGGTATGCAATTATTTATGAAATAGTTAGATGATTTATTTTCGTTACATTATGCAGTAATTCAATAATTATTTTCATTGGAGATGGCGAGAGGCGGCGAGTCGTTGGCAACAATTCAACGTGACGATTTATTCGGAGAATTCACCAGTATTCGAAGGTATTTTCGGTCTGAAAGGAACCACCGTACAAACGGCTACCATCACACTGATTTGTATGCTTGCTGTTTGCGTCCTTTTTGTACCGTCTGCAGCCGGCGTTCTCACTGCTGGATGGGCGATTTGTTCAATCAGTCTCGGTTTGTTAACACTCTTAATTTATTATATTTATCCTGCTTGTACCAGTTGCCTATCTGCGCTTCCAACTACTGTAGAAGTTGAATGAGATTCCAGGTTCTTAATGTAGAGGGGGGGGGGACTTTATTCAGCATTGTACGGTATATGCTTATTCAGAAAAATGCGTACTTTATCGAATGACGACATGACTGCAATGAAATAGTTCTATTTGTGCGTTGTAGGCATTCTGTTCAATGCTGCATCAAATTCTTCGAATATAATATAAGGCAGATAATTAGTTTATTTGCTAAGCGCAAACAAAATACATATATCGACCCCTCATTGTTTTTTTTTTTGTGAAAAAGACTTACTTCAATCGACATGGAAATTTTTTACAAGTTTATTATTTGTTGAGAAGCGTTTTAAGTGTCTCAACGACAACACTAGTATTGTCACGTTATTAAAGAGCAGAAGGTGGTAGGGGAAACGTTTATAGAAGGATGAGGAGAGAAGGAATCTCTTCCTCTACCATAGTAGGTCATATTCTGCAATGGCCCTATCGAAACGAAATTGAGAATCACGACTCTATAAAATCGGCACACTTTCTTTTCATACACAACAAAAACTTGTAAATCGAAACTGCTCATATCGCCTGTTTTTAGATATGCTGGCGAAGTTTTCTCGAAGTACACCTTTCCGTTTTAATGGTAATTCCGAAGTTGTTTCGATGATCGGGAGGGAAGGTTTGAAAAGAGGGCAAGAAATGTTCTGGCGTTGCTGAGGGGATAAAATGGGTTTTTGTTAGTCCTATTGAGGGCAATCTCAAATGTATAGTGAGAGGTGATTTTACCGTATATTGTTCAGGGGTGTTCGGCTTTCTATCATGGTGGGGATTGGATCTTGACCCAGTGACTATGTCGGCAATTGTGATGTCAATTGGATTCTCTGTCGACTATACCGCCCATGTGTCATATCACTACCAGAGGGCACGTCAGCTACTTCCGCCGTAAGGTTTTTTGCCGCTAGGAGAGACTGGTTGTATTGGCATATGTAAGGTAGGGTGGACCGCATTGACGAACCTCATTCCACTTTGCGGGTGGTTGGTTTTCGAGTGCCATTAGGTGGATTTATACTCTGAATTTTAATTGGTAATGGTATTTTTTATCAAGTTTAAAATCAATGTTGAGGATACAAATAAACCTGTAATTAAGCTTGCAAATATTAGCACATCCTTTAAATATTAGCACATATGTATTATATTCAAAGAGGAATTATTTACCATTCGATGAAATCAGTCAACTAAATAATTAGTTTTAACGATCAACAAATCGGTGTTTTTGTTCATTATTTCTTTTTTATTACCTTGACATCTGTGCTTCGCTTAAATGCAACAACCCCATCGCAATTTTACGTCTCTTTCAGATGTCACTTTTCATCTATTTATGACTTCAAATACATTCCACGATTATCCTCACATTTAGTCATTTTCGTTAATCTTCGTTTCTTTGTAGTACACCTCAAACTATGCGTAATTTATTTATCATGACGAGATGAATGCCATAGAAACGATGATTAGATATTGGAGGTTTTTTTTCAAGTTTTTAAATAATTTTTATTGAAGGTTAAGCTCTAAGAAAGATCGACTCATGTATACGCTAGACTCAATCGGCTGGCCAATGATTCAAGCGGCTATTTCAACACTTGTCTGTTTTCTGCCGGTTGCTTTTCATCCTGACTATACGCCATCCGTATTTGTACGCACAATCACTCTCGTAGTCGGTTGGGGGTTATTGCATGGTCTCGTTCTTCTACCTGCTATATTGGCTGCTATTCCGGATTGCCTCTTCACTGATTTAGATCGAAGGTATCCACCTAATAGTTCGAGAACAAAAGTTTTTTTTTTTTTCTGCTGTGATGATGATATTCATGTTTATATTGAAGAAACATAAGGGAGAGTTGTTCGGTACAATTCACAAGAACTCATTTAAAGTTAATTAAGGAATGTTGTTCCCTCAGGAAATATTTTTCTCTTTTATTTGAAAATTATTTACTTTTATAGTGAGTGATCAGCTAGAGTCAAAGCGTCGTTCATAGTATCACGTTTGTTAAATTCCTTTTCATGCATATATTTGTAAGATTTTGATCACTGATATATTTTGATAATATTTATATTTCATTTTCTTCGTAGATTTCATGTACACTTTTCCAATTATACTAAAAGCAAACAGATGAATTTGAATATTTATATTTGATGGGCTTTATCAGTATTGATCCGATCTGTCCCATCATAAACCGTTGCTATTTTCATTGCGCACAAAATTCTGCACCAATCTTTTCTTTAACCTTTTTTTTTCGTATACAATCACGATGATTTTCTTAATACTGAAGAATGAAACTAACTTATAAGGGTTACTGTATTTATCCCTGAATAAGTTTTTAGCTGCGCTATAATCTTTTCTCTTAATTTTATAGAAAATCAATTAAATATGAGTTGTTTTTTTTGTTTTTTTTTTCAGAACTTCGTTGTCAATACCACCATCGAATATGTTAACGAATATGAAATTGATTATTGACGATGAAACGATGAAAAGATTACATGAGGAGACTCTCATAAGAAAAAAATCAACGGCTATATACCGTTTAGAGGAGAGAAACAATATTAAGCAATCGGAATGTCGATCCGCAATATCGGTTAATTCGAGTGTACCTCTGGCTACACTATTGCTGCCGAACAATGACTATGACATTACCTGTAGATACGATTAGTGTTCTTTTGTTTACAAGCAAGCAAAAAAAAAAGAGTTGATTTCAGGTTTTATTTGTTTAATAATATGGCAATAGCGCATATTTTGGTTATATTGAAGCTTAAAACAGAGGGCATTTATGTGAATAATTTTGTCCATATTGTAAGATAGATTATGCTCAAACAGATTAGGGAATTAAAGCAAACCAAATTAATCATCTCTGAAAGAATCGTAATATAAGTTCAACTTCATTTCCGTTAATTGTTCACGAATTGAAAATAAAAAAAAGAAGAAATCACTACGCATCTAAAATCCACTAAGAAAATGACCAGAAATGCCATTTGCCATGTAATTATTTCCTTATAATCGAAGTTCTCAGAAGGATGCAGATTCTCTCTCTTCCCTTCCCCTCATCCCCACTCCCCACTCCCGCACATTCCTTTCTTCCTCCATTTGATGAATAAAATATATAAAAAAATCCATTTCCTAGCTGATGGATTTGAGAAGGGATTGAATTTATTTTCAAAACATCGTCATTAAATTGCCGTATGTAAATTTCGAGTAGTTCCCATTTCCGTCTTCTTCAACAACATTTCTTATGCTTTAGGCCATTCGTCGCGTTGTTTTTTTTGTGCCACTGCCCAGAAGAGTTTTAAATGTTCATATTTTTTCAAAACATACTTCATTCCTTTTTCTTTATAAGCTTCTATTTTATTGAATCCTCATGTGTACTTGCTTTCCATTTTTGACGTGTGATATAAGTTGATTTTCGAGATTAGACATTGAAAAATTTTTGAGCT
>QEWY01000242.1:156094-197514 GCA_006503575.1 Baylisascaris schroederi
TTCTATGCCTTTATTGTTTTGCATTCTTGTTCTTTCGAAATTCTTCAGAAAGATATTTCCTGTATTATTTATTATGTAATTTCATCAAAATGCATTATTCTGATTTTTTTATTTAACTGATTCTCATTTTAAATATACAAATTTTTGCCACCAAAAAAAAAAAATTCAAAACAAAATTTTTCCACCCGAGTTGCACAACAAATGGGATATGACCACTGTGATGATTACCGATAAAGTCTATAGTAACCGATATTTGGTCATCCTCGAAATCGGCATCCTTTCATAGCTTTTAGCAAAATGAAGGCAAAAATTTGTGCATCTTAAACGGTGAGAATCACAATGCATGTTGGATGTGTTTTTATTAAATCGTTTAGGTTTTTTTCTTGTTAAAATCTAATTCAGTTTGATTTTTCTTTTTCTTCAGAACCTCATGCAGTCTATGTTTTTCTTCTAAAATCTCGACAAATTAGAGTTTTTTAATTTTTCAAATTAAAAGACAAAACTTATAGAGATAAAAATTCATGCTTCTTTCTCATCTTTAAAAGGAAGCTAACAAAATTTTTGTGTATAGGTACCATTTTTGGGTTTATCGCATTAGCTTGAGGCATCCGGAAGCATGAAATATTGCTTTTTTGGATAAAACTATTACATCTTCATTCGCATCTCCCTGACGTGAGAGGAGGAGGCATCGTACGGCACCATTTCCACATAGAAGGAACCTTCGTTTGCAATTTATGATTCGTATAAAGGGTACAAAGCTTATATCCCCTCCCCTTCTGCTTGCTGCCTTTTCCTCAGTCGCTACGCTTTATAGCATGCTTCTAGTACACGAGCCGCGGAACCCTTCTTGTAGGAAGAGGAAGAGGAAGGAGAGTATAGGGAAGGAAGTGGTCCTGCTGCATGCTACAACCTCGAATGAATTGCGAAAATAATTTTTGAGTCCCAAGTAGATATACCTCTATGAAGATAAACGCAGCGCCAATACAACTCCTTCCAATATCTCTTCCGCATCCATCATTATCTTCCCGGCTTGGCGTACAGGTTCGACATCCACAGGCCAAGGGGAGTTTTCGCCATGTGCTTTCAATAGTTCTCATTTTTGATTGAGTTTCCGCCATTCAATAGTTTTTTTTTTGATGCTGCGTTGACTGATAATAAATAAGCAGAATTGATGTAATGTGAGTTGAAATTTCCTACATTTGTTGCGTTCCTTTTTTTTTTCTTGTTTTTATTGGTTGCCTTATTATTGATCATGAGTGATATTATCTGTGCCATGATCGCTCAGATAAATACTTCCATTTTACTGTACCCATTTTTGTATCTATGGTAGATGTGCTAAATAAAGATGGCCAAAAGTAGAACTCGTGAAGGATGCATGAATAGAAGAAAATAAAGAATTGAAGAGGCACAGTTGAGGATAATGGGAACGCCGGCTGCAGATCTCGATGTATTGCCAACTGGTTGTGTCTGAAGGTGGAGTAAGGCAGCCTTCGAGACCACCGGCGATTCTCCTCGACCAAACGTCTCGGAGCATTCAGCGTACACGGCGAGAGGGGGAGGGGACTCCAACCCTCCTAATAAATCCTAGTCTAGCCACGTAATTAGACAAAGTTGGAAACACCCTTTGGTTGAATAGACGTTTTAACTTGTACTAAGCTAGGGGGTTTTGCCTATAACAAAGCAGACGTCCACAAGTTTGATAAATACAAACATCAGTCTCTAGTGGCACAAATGTTTGAATCAATGACTGAAAGTACTTGAGCGTCATATAATACAATGCCCTGAGTCTGTTTTTGAACAGAGGTTCAACTGCAAAGAAGCTGAGATGAGCGTTACCGTAATCAGTGATCTAAATCGTGCTAGCACATTTCAAGTACTGTTAACAAACTAACGTAAAAGTAATCATCATACCGTAGTCGTTTTTCACCAAAGAAGTTTCTCTAGGAAGTCGAAGCGACCAGTGTTTAAAATTAAAATATGCAAATTCTATCATTAAAATCAACCGAGCGTTTAAAATCGCACAACTGTCTGCCCATTCCCATAACCACAATGGATGTGCAAATTCTTTGAAATCCTCACATACTCTTGGAGATAGATTCAACCGATCGCCTTCCCACAATGCAAAAGGATCTTCTCAAACTTATGAACTAAGCAGTTCCAAGTCGTGATTAAAGAAATGCTTGGACCTTTGATTAGATCCGGTCCATAGCTTCTGATTAAACGGAGAATAAAACGTCTTACAAAAGAGAGGTCTAAGCTTTTATTCGATCGGAATCCGAAGCTTCTGTTTTGCCGAAAGTTCGGTCCCCCACATCTGGTTTGAGTTTGTTGCCTAACTCCCCCTTTTTTTTACCTCTTTCGAAGCTCACCCTCTTTCATCTCCATTAATCAACAGCATCGATAAACAATTTAATATCATCGAATACTATCAAACTTATGCGCCAATCGCAATAAAATGCCTTTCAAATATCCTCAAAAATCTTAGCTGAACGGATAAGCCACTAAACGTAATTAGAACGACTCTCATTTACTGTTTACGTAGGAATCGAAGCGCTTAAACGTGCAGTTTTCAATTTCACAGGATGTTTACCTTCTATGACAGGAAGCAGATATTATAAATCTACCTGTGCTTCGACCAAGACGACATTCATCGTGCAATATGCAAAATTTTGGAGTATGAAACGATGGATTGAATCGAATAAATTCTAGCAAATATTCCAAGCTCAATTTTAGTGATTAACATCGCTGCAAATATTGAGGCGAAACCTCTATATAAGAAAGATTAAGAAGATCCACTTTTAAATAATGGAAGTGAAATCTAATATTATTGAGATGGAAAATCTTTAAAAAATATAATATTTTGTAGCGCGAAATTAAAACAACTCACGTGGGGTGAATATGTTCCTACATATTAGAAAAAAAAGAAGAAATAATCACATCAAGAGTTGGAAAGGATAAAAATTTTTAATTGAAGTACTCCACTTCATAAAAACGTCGAATGAGCACCGATATAAAAATATAAAAACGAACTATAAGCAAGTATGAATAGATGACGAGAGGGTAGCCTTAAATGGACAGACACATCCTTTAGTTTAGATTCATAGAATGAACTGATGCATAGGGCAATCAGATGGTCTATATAAACTGATGCATAGGGCAATCAGATGATCTACATTGCGGTCGAATTGTGTCCTTAGCGAATCGAGCGATGTTTACTTGAGGAGAGAACAATGCATCGAGAAATAAGCAGAGCAAATGATGCAGACAAATCGATATATTCACATTGTGCAATGAAATAGCCCATCTCATTCCTGCCCTCTTTCAGTGAAATATGCAAATTACTGAAACTAATATAATAAAATACATCTTGACCAGGATGGGATATATTCGTTGAGAATTTGTTATCGAAAAGAGCAAACCAAAGCAAATGAATATACATTTAATGAGTGCTAACTATCCTTAATCGCCATGAGAGCGATTTGAAAGGAGGAGTTGGAATTTAAATCGAAATTTCCCCTTTAGGTAAATGATCTACTACTTAGCAACAAAGCGCCTACCCAATACGCAGTCAGAAAAGAGATATTTCATCATAAGAAACCACCAAAAAACTTTCTAAGCAATAAAATCATCTCTTACTGGTCGCATATAATAAGATCATCAAAATTCCCAAAAAATTCTGCCAAAAGATTTCACTACAATATGGAAAAGAATAAGGGCAAAATCTTACAATAACATTCTGCTAGGGAAAACGTGGTGACTAATAGTGGTGATAATTAATTGTGATAGACAATGATAAATGAATAATGGGCGATTGAAGAGAATAGTGTTGAAGTCAAGCGAATCCATAACCGATCAAACATCCAGCCATAAATCCACCCAACAAATAGGCGTTATCACTTATAAAACTCGAAATCTATAAGCGAATAACAATTATGAAAGACGATGTATCGCTGAAGAAAGCAGTTTCAATCCTTTGACTAACTAACTCATCGCTTGAAATTTTCATTTAAATATGTATTTCCTTTATTCACTTCCTCTTCGCTCCAATAAAAACGAAATGTTATCACCCTAGTCAGAAGCATATTGAAATTAAAGTTGCAATCATTTTTAATATCAAATCATCACCGATACTACAAGGTGGACTAACTGGCTATAGATCAAGCGGAAATATTGTGCCATCCAAAGTAAGTCAAAGAAGGTTGAGAGCGTACAGGCAGATCAAATGACTGCCCAGTATGTGTCGTGAGCCTAGCCCCAGGCAGAATCGGGAGGGTATAAAAGCGGTTGACGTGCTCATGTATTCATTCCAGCTTCTACACTAGTGTTGGGACTGAGTGAACCTGCGTGTGACCGTTGGAGTGCGCGAGGTGATCAGCGGCAACATGGAGTTCGTCTGCAGGATCGTACCGGCGATTCGGGCTATCCTGGTGCCACTTCTTATTTGTCACCTTATTATGTAAATTTGATCAACTTTTCGCCCCTTGCATCTGTATTATCCCGCAATTTATTCGACTCCAGCTCGACAGAGGGTTCAGCTCCTAAAGGATGCTAAGACCACTAGACCAGCCAAGAGGAGCTAACCCTTACAATACTACCTGCACGTATCATCATCACTGGTGAATGCGGGCTTTTGATGAGCACGATTAAAATACTCGCTAAATAGAACCTCCATTTGTATTCTTTTTTATTCACCTAAGCAATCATACGCAATGAATGGTGTATTATAAGAAACGAACATATGTCATCACCTTTGAGGGATCACCTTACAAAAGATATAGTTGAGAATAGTGAATATACCTCATGCTGATCGGGAAGTGCCGATTTTCTGCCGAACAGCTCACGTTCAATGGAATTGCGGAGTCGAGCAACGTCCCTCTCTAGTTTCGATTTATTCACTTGAATGTAGCCACGATAGTTACAGAACTGAAATTAATTTATTATCCAATATAAATAGCCAACTAATATATTTAAATTATAAGCAAAGGGAAACAATATGCCATTATCCATTCGAATATTCACGACATCTACGTAATACTTCAAACACCAGTTAGCATTTCTATATGTTCATATGTTCTAATAACATTTTAAAAAACCGCTTAATTAACTATATCTTTTCATGAATGAATATACATATTAAATGGAAAGACTTCTTAGAAGCAACTAAATCCGGAGTAATTATAAAGCGTATAAATGTCAACATTTTAACCGCTTCAGACGATAAAGCTTTACCATAACTATTACTCGCAATATCACCATATCATTTGATCATTTTCTTTGTCTGAACCGTGCTCAACGATCTCCTGCGCATCTTTCGTGCTGTTAATATAGTAACTTCAAAGATGACCACATTGATTCGAATATTATCAGAAATGAGAACTGCTAATGAGCTCGGTTCTTTGAAGAAAAGAATTGAATAATATGGTGATATAAACGTTTAGGCAACAAACTCGCAATCGATCCCCTCCTCTTCAAGCACTTTCAAAATTACTAATGCTTTAAAGTAATTATTTGCAACAGCAATAGACAACAGAATAGAAACCCGTTGTTTATGCGGAATATAAACAGAAGAAATGAACAATAATGAACGATAGAAGACATATTAGATTCAAATAAAATAACTCCAATATAGTTTTTTTTTCTTTTTTTTGCAAAATTGTCAAAAAATTTTTTTTAAATTCTAAAAAGTAATAATAAAATACGGTGCAAATCAAAAAGAAAGAACAATTCATTCATAAACGAAACAAAGAAATATTCTATACATTATCAACATTAAGAAATGACCCACATAGCTATCAACATTTCTACTAAAGTAATAAAAAATAAACGCAATAGCAGAAAGTTTCATAATTAACTCAATCAATTATCCCCACAAAATCAACTTTTGCAGCGGTTTGCATTGAAGTGTGAACTGTGTGAGAAAAGCAATCACAAAAATTAATTCAAACAATACTCTAACATGATGCCTCCTTATAAACGCCAATACCATAGTCTAAACGATGACCACAATAGTTTATAGAAACTTTATTTCTCCGTAGTTCTTTGAATAGTATTATTTCCGGCCCCTGCAATCCCCCTCCCTCTCCCCCGTAAGAATACAAAATCCCCTTATATCCGCTGTCTCAATAAAATTAAGTAACCTCTGAATTCTATATTAACTCTTTTCATAGATGTTCATACAATCGTAAAAAATCGCACTGAATGGAAATAAGGAAGCGATTACAGCTGATGCCTAAGAATTAAAGGAAAATGAAAAATGCACGAAACATTTCTTGGTGAAACTGCTCATTACATTACAATCATTTAAGATCACTTATAAACGTATAAACGAAGAAAAAAAAAAAAGACTAGTCGTGTTTGGCATGTGCATCTTTAAGACCACGCCTGTAGTTGAGCCAAAAGAAGAGGTTTGGTGACAACCAACGAATGAATATCGCGAAACGATGATGTAATGGTGCGAGGACAAGCTCGGTTTGACGATTCACAAGAGCCGTATAGATCCTCTCAGCTGCTAACATCGGATTCATCCCTTTCGCCTGATTCTCATCTTCTTTGTTTATTGGTTCACCCTGTGTATTGAGAGCATGGCGCGCAAAACCGGTATTCATATAACCGGCGTTAACCACCAAAATTTGTAATTTTGGGCGATCTTCACAACGAAGACAATCGAAGAACGCCTATAACAATATTTAATTCCAAATATTCCACCAAATAATAATTACAGGTCTCTACCTAATCCTATTAAAGAAAATCAAAACTTTACTATCTCATTCTCCCTTTCACACTGCCTCACAAAATCAAAAAACTATATGCTGCAACATATAAGCATTCGATTAAAATTTATGTTGAAAATATTTGCACCGATTTCGTAGACAAATCTTTAGAGTTTCAACTTGTAAAAATTTCAAATTTCATTTGAAAGAATGATTTAAGTCGCCCCTCCTTCTGCAGCATAAAACTTGAATTCAAGAGGCTCTATTCGATGTAAAAAGATAAAAAATAGATCTAAAATGAATAGTGGAATAAACCTGTGCAGCATGCTTGCTAGCAGAATAGGCGCTTCTATATGGCACAGCGATACGACCCTGTACACTACTCGTCACCAGAATAGCACCGTCATCGGGAATATAGTCCAAAAGCGCTTTTGTCACAGCGACATGCCCAAAATAGTTCACTTCCATCAGCTGAAATGAAAAAGTCTGCATTGAAGCAATATACATATGCCTTAATCCTTTAAATGATGAATATCGATATCCCTAGGAATATTTTCTACAATTTTCGTGTTTTTCGGCACATTTTCATCACTATAAAGTTGCTTAAGCTGCTTAGTATAATCTAGTGACACTATGGTTTAATGCCCCCTAAAATCATAGCATTCCATTTCGAATAGCATCCATCCTGAATGCCCGTATCAACTCTTAATCAAATATTTATCTTCAAAAATATTAAAGCAAAAATTTCTGAAAAAAAAAACGAAACAAACTCAAACCTGCTTGTGCACTTTAATCGGCGTATCCTTGCAGCTGCCTCGCATACTCAACCCCGCGTTATTCACCAATACATCAATACGACGACTCGGTGAAAGTGCTATTATCTCGTCGAATCCATTCGGATCACATATATCCAAATACTTATAAACAGGCTCATTTTTATTCTCCACATTTCCCATTGCTTTCAGCTGCTCGCATAACTCTTTAAGTTTGTCGATACTTCTCGCAGTGAGAATCAACTTAGCCCCTTCACGATAGAATTTTATTGCCAATTCCCGTCCCAATCCTGAACTAGCACCTGTTATCAGTACAGTACGATCGCGTAGCACTAGCTTCGATTGATGCTGAGGTCCGGGTATAAATACCGGTAGAAGGCGACTCATTGCATATACACCAGCCGGTACTAGTAAATATCGTAGATAAGGACGCATATAGACGAGCATCTCTGCTGCGCGCTCCCAAACGGTCTCCATTGCACGCCCAAAGCCTTGCATAAATGCATTCATTAGAATGACTAACTCATAACATCACAAAACACGTCACACGTATCGACAGTAATACAATGGCGCATTGAGGTGTTCCTAAAAGAGGACGTGAAAATAAATGATCTAAATCAATGGCATCTCCTTTCAAAAAATATAAGTAAAAAAATTAAAACTACTGAAGGCAAAATAATCTCCTACAATTTATTGCAGAAGAAAATAAAAAAGCCAAATTTCCTTTAGATACATTAGCGTTCACCACAACCGGCAACACAGAACTCTTTTCGCATACTCATCCCCTCTTATTTAGAACACCAATGTGCAGAATAAAACAGCGGAAATGTATGCAAAATGACAAAACAATTAATCAGACACGTAATACACGTATATTTACCTAATAAACAATGACAGGACGTTTCCGAACTGAAAGCACATTTCAATGATAAGCGATGATAGAATATTTCTTTGTCAAAGAAAACGTTTAGTAACAATAATGTTGCCGAAAACATCATCAGTTTTAAACAATGGCGAGAAGAAATATCGCTCAAAGAGTCCGTATAAAAATACAGAGAAATTAAAAAATGCAATCTAAAAAAAGATTGGATCAACGATGGGACAATAAAAAATACACTACGGTTCTTTTTGAATCTATTAAATTCCCTTACATTTCATCATCAAATCATTCATTCGATTGATGTTTACCACTATCTGATGATAGCAGTAAACATCAATTGTAAGCTTACCGTAAGCTTGATGATATGGCATAAGTAGCAGTCTTCTACTCAAATATTCATTATAGAATTGCAATTAATATGCAAGCAATTAAACAATTCGGCGATTATTGATACAAAAATTTCGTTGAAAAAATAACACCTCTTCGACGAACAAAAAAAACCCTCATTGTCTATATTTCCCATGTCATACATTGTGTGCAAAACTGATGATGAACAAATGTTGCCAACTCAGCCAGCATCTATAACATATTCTCTTCTCTCAATTCCCACATAAATCAAAATCTACCTGTTCATGAAAAACATTTCATAAAAACGACACTACTAATTCATGAATACTCATTTACATATATCCAAAAAAAAAAACGCCTCGAGGTTTTCACTCAAATATAGCCATCGTTAATATACATTTTGATCGTTTCCTTACATTCACAGAAATCATGAAATATTATCGCATTCAACGAGGAAATGAAATCAACGATTCCGGTCGACTATTTCTAATATAAATTTTTATTTCAGCATCTCTCGACGATAGGAAAAACAATTTCGACATATAGGAACCCCATTCCGATATCACAAGCTAAGAAACGATTCACCAAGTGTTCAGTCAATTCTAAACGATGAGAAAAGGTATGACCTTTTCGATATCAAATAATCAAATTTACCACTTTAATGGTAACATTCATCTATGTTAAAAATTTTACCAATCTCAAGACTTATAGCTCTGAAATCCAAAAGCACTTCAGCGATTTATCGTTGGAATATCGCAATAACGAAGCAAACAAAAAGCAAAATTCAATCAACCAAATTTGCTACTCATTGATTCGATCAAGAAGTGGGCAACAAGGGGAAAAAAGAACAGCCTAAGAGAAAGGGAAGGGTTCAGTGAGACTAAAAACTTCCAAGTAGAATTTAAAAAAAGTGCCCTATTAACGAGAACCAATCGCAGATGCATGCATTACGCAACTGTCTTCAACATTTCATTCTGCGTTCGCAGCAATAAGAAGCATTGCAGAGGAAAAATATACCTATGAAAATGATTTTCCCCTTCTAAAAAATCACTATTTCGTTGTTTTTCAGTCAAAGGAATAACCCGCGAAACCAGTTCAAATGAGACCCATGAGATGACTCCTTCTAGAGCGTTTTGGAGCAATCTGTAAGCAACACCTACTCCATATGAACCTTCAACAAATCCGATCGAAACTTGTTCACATATAGAATATGCGTATTTTTCTAAAGCATTAAAAAAAAACTCAGTACTTTCAAATACGCTCACTAAAATAAGAAAAAGTGCTGCACACACTGTCGATGCTTGAAATTAAAATACCAAATGCAATCATTCACCTTATCAAGACCATTAATAAGGAACTTCCTAAAGGCTCCAAACATCCATAAGTCCATTCAGTTAAAAAAATGCGCAAGCACAAATAATAAGTGCACACTAAAAAGTGTCCACTTCTATTTGAAGGCAATAGATGGCATAGCGATCGTGCATTTTGAATAATTTATCAACTTTGTTAGCGTTTTGAGAGGATGAAGTGAAGACGGTTTCAAATAAATCGGGCATTTTCTATGGTGAAAAAAATAACACTTAAACTGCGCACTTATCGACTAAAGCAAATTCATCTCCAAAAAGCATTCAGTATTCGAAGTGCACTTCAATCGATTCGATTCGGCGAGCCGCATTGGCGATGGAGAAGACAAGAACAAGAAGATATGAATGATTTATAAATTCTCCACCTAAATATAAAATGGAAGAGTTTCTAAGGAAAATGAGGTTTTATCTGAACCTCTAGTACAGGACAAACCTACCGTTCACCTTACCTGACAATACAAAAAGCAAATATAAAGAATACAAATAAAAGCGATCAAAAACCTGGAATATAATGAGGCTGCATCCAATGAAACCTGCAGTTAGCTTGCTTCCTTTCGTGAACACATAGCCCGTCAACCTGAAATGAAGTTCCAATTTGAAAATTTGAAAAAAAGGCTGTCGCATGCAACGGGAAGAAATCATCGCAGATATGTCAGCACTCCATAGCAACGCTTGTCACCAATTTCTCTTTATTTATTTTCTTCATCTTATGCGTCATATGGAGGAAAGATGTAAAAAAAATAAAACAAAACAAAACAATAACAGATAAAAACACATTCATGGGATTGTAAAGCATGTAAAGAAGGGCTATGCTTTGAAATCTAAAGAGGGTGGTTAGAAAGTACCAAATCATTTTTGTCTATTACTCTGACAAGTACCATAGCTCAAAGCGCCAACAAGATAGAAGCTAATCTTCCTGCCTCCCCCTCTCCCCCTTACTACCAGCCAGTTAGATTTCCTCTTCCCACCCATTTCCAACTCGGCACTAAAGTATCTCTGCGCAAACAAGCGATCAACAATAACTATGAAACTGACAGGAAGAGTTCTTTCCACATGTGTTGACTTGCAAATAGGAGAACAAGAAAACGTCAATAAAAATGCTGAATGATTGGTTGAATTCTGCATCATCACGACTCGCTCGTTGACCGAACATATTCATAATAAAAGAAACGTGATGCTATTTCCATAAAATATAGCCCCAGACGATTATTGGTCCTACAAAGGCAAATATTCATTTCAAGTTCCCCCACACTTGAAAGAAATTACATTATTCGAGGCTAACTAAAATGGAGTATATCAGAGAGGAAAGGGATTGGGGAAGGGCCGAGATCGTGCCGGCGATTTAAGCTATCCTAGTGTCGCTTCATGTTTGTCACCTCATTTTATAAGTGTAATAAACTGCTAGCCCCCATGCCTATATCGTTGTAGATCCTCAAGAAGGCCTGGACGACTAGACAAGCGAAGGGGAGCAGGCCCTTGCATATAAACCCACGAAGATATATCGACCACAGCTTTACAATAACCTTCGAAAATACAACTGAAAGTTAACTTAAATGCTTAAATGTTTTAAATAGATTGTTGAAATTATCGTTTTGGAAATATTCGAGGAGATAAACTTGATGTATAAAGCATATCAACTGAAAAATGCACAGTTAAAACTTAAACGCACCTTTAAAAAAATCGTCATTAGTACTCATTTCAGTCAAATCTAATTTTTTACGTTTAATGCGAGAGGAAATAACGAACATAAATAAATCTGCTACGAGGAGGCGCAGATTTCTAACAACACTAATTGAATGAAAAGAAACCCAAAAAAATTCAGAGAAAAAAAGCGACATAAAAAGAAGCAATCAATTTGCTGTGTAAATGAATATAAAAAAAAATAGTCAATTAAAGACGATTCAAACAATATCATCGCATAGTAAAATTATAGCCGAAACAAACAGCAAATATCCTTAAGGAAGCAATTAATTTTCTCAAAAAATTTAAAAAAAATTTTGGCATATTCAACAAAAATCCACCAACAATTCCCAACATATATAAAGCGTTGAGAACGTAAACAACAAGCACACATGCTATATTATTCGAAAAAGTCACGCAAACACACATCGCTGCTGCCTATCTATCTCCACCTCTATCGTCATCAATGAGACGATAGCCAGAGTGGAAGAGAAAAAAAATTTGGCACTAGCAATAACAATTCTTAAAGATCACTCTGTGTAAAAGAAAACACAACATGCTAGAAAAACATCATTGGTTTATGGATGATGTTGGTAAGTGTTTCGCATTGAACCAATAATCACCTGATAAAATAATAATAAATTAGCTAATACGACACTGGACACCTCCCAGATTATTTCCGCCTCCCCCTCCCCCTCCCTCCCCCTCTCCCCACAGCTTAGGATCGAATAGCACCACCAATACACCACTCATTTCTGCTTAAGAAGAGTTTATATTTATTTATCTTTACAGATCCCTTATTCCTCACCTGTACACTTCATCATACTCTAAGAAATGTAACTGTATAAAATATTCGGTGATCTTTAAATATGAATCCAAACCCGGATCGAAGCCAAATAGGTTAGAGTTTCGAACAATTCATTCTTAACGCTTCCATAGATTTTTCGAGAATTTGGAATGTTTCAAATATTCGTAGACAGTAGACAACACAAACAGACAAACGAACTCAATGAATACAAACAATATGAAAAAGATGGCAGATAACATATGCAACATTGCTGCTATGTTCGTCTCCCTCAACACTTGCTGATGTAAATCATTTTACATAAGCATAAGATTTCAATTACAGATTACACTATAAAAAAAAAACAAAAAATAAAAAATAAAAATAAAAAAAAAAAAATTCAAGGAATAAAAGCGAAAGAGAAGCTTCAAGTATCGTCGGTCAAATGTTTTTGATAAACGAAATCAGCAGCTTCTGAATGATCAAACAGCAGTGACTAATCAAGAAATATACAAATATTTGAGAGATGATAACACTTTATGCATTTATCACTGCGATGAAGATACCTCACTTTCCCAGTTCCGCAACGTTTACCTGCACGACGCTTTTCAAGCAAAAGTGTACCTG
Organism: Baylisascaris schroederi; assembly: GCA_006503575.1. Classification (NCBI taxonomy): domain Eukaryota; kingdom Metazoa; phylum Nematoda; class Chromadorea; order Rhabditida; family Ascarididae; genus Baylisascaris; species Baylisascaris schroederi. Next base: position 169,261 of record QEWY01000242.1, read on the forward strand.
ATGTATAAGCTAACATTTTCCCTTTACTCGAATAAATTAGGGTGAAAAACGAAGGAATAATGCAAAAAAAAAACCCTTTGAAAAATAAAATACGATGTAAAAGAAAAGAAAAAGGGTAGAGATGGGGCAAAAATTTTAACCAGCAAAGTTTTTGAGTCTCTCAAAATATTAGGCATGCGAATTACTTGAAACGCATAAAAACAAATGCGATTTTAAATTCCCATTCTGTGGAAAAAAAGCACGATGGATGAAAAGAACGGGATTCAAATTCTGCTCATGACCTTAGCTCCGACAAGCTTACAAAGAAGGAAGAATTTAGGATTATATATAGATAATTTTTGACCTAAACTTCCTTAGCTCTCAAATACTCAGTCAGTACTACATCAGCCTGGAAGTACTTAATTCAATTACTGTTACTTAACACGGTAAAAAATACCCGACGATCAACGAGCAATTCAAAATCTGATACTTAACAAAAGAAAAAATTCATAAAAAAGACATAATCATCATAAAATATTGTATAGCAATTTATAATTTGTAAATCAAATCCACTAAATTTGCAATTTCTTGGCAATAAAGCAATCTGTTAGCCCATTCACATTTTCATTCACTGCTTTATTTTATTGAAATACCGAAAAAAAAATTTCCACTAAATCTTTCAGCAGTATATACAACAGCCAGAAAGATATTTCCCTAAATGTGAAGATAGATTTTCAAATAATAAAATATTTCACATCAAGGGATAAACAAGGAAAAAATTTTCACTTTTACTTCGAATATGTTCTACAATCTATTTTTGATAGCGATTCCACTCCACTAAAGACCTTAAAACCTCATCTACATCCATAAAAAATATTGCTACTCTCGGTTCCTCCAAAATTAACGAAACATCCCGCTGCAAAATCCTCCTTCGATGCCTCATCGTGGCGCAGTGGTGGCAACGGTCGTTCGATAGCTATGGTAGCGGAGCGTAAGCCCCAGCAGGTCTAACCATGCTACAAAGGTATTGAACTGTCAATCCTACAGCGTGGTCGATTCATACCCCGAATCACCAGACCATGCCTGCTAGAGGTTGAGGACCGGCTAAATTCGAAGAGAGGTAATGGCCTGCTCGCCTAGCCAGCGAGGTGGCGTCATCTAATGGCTAAAACAATGCACGGAAATGGGCCTCAGTACCCTGCAGGGCGATCGAACCACTCTACGGCGGAGCGGACCTCGAGAACCCAGAGACGATTGGGGTAAAACCTGGCCGAGAATGGCGAGGATGAGACCAAAATGGAAATGCATTGTGGCCGCAGCGTGCACAACGTTCGATAATCCGGCCTATCAAGTGATCAAGTGATATATGCATCACTACGAAATTTGAATATTCGATGTGACACTCTTACTACTTTTCATCATTTTCACTGTTTTCATCGCATTTTATGCAAATTTTTGCACAGGGTTCTCAAATCATCTGAAGCTTTGCGCATGGTATTGAGGAAGAGAGGAAGGAGAGGAAAAAAAATGGTACCCGTAACTATTTTTACCTTTTCTCTTTTGGTAAAAGCTTTTTTATAAGTGCTTAAAAGTGCAAGTGAATACGCCCTTTACACAATAAAACTATTAAATTTTTAAATTAAATGCTAATGCAATATTCAGAAGTGGTAGAAAGACGCTTACAATAGCAACTGATGGAACGAAAGCAACTCGAATTGGAAAGTAATATGAAGTGAAGAAACGATTTTTTAGCTAAATGAGGGAAGTGGAAAGATTCGTCGACATAAAGAGGGGGGAAAAATCCAGGAAAGTTTCCCTCAGAGTGGACCAATTCGGTTCCCCTCTAATAACACATACTTTGGGTACTGTCATCTATTATAAACTTTTAGGTCATACCTCAGCTTACTCTTATTCCACAACTTACTAAAGCTTCCATAAATATGCCATATCTATATTTACCACCTTCGCAGCCTGCTTGAGCTATCACAACCAATGTTTATTGCATTACTTTGCTGCATCATTCACCGTCCAAATTCTATACTTCATGACCTATTGTTCACTCGTTCAACATTTAGCCTCTCAAAGACTCCAATACCCATAGATGCTGCTGAAGCATTTTTTAATTTAAATGAAGGATGCAGATAATAGTGGAGAATCGAGTTTGATCGAATCGTACACACATTTCATTCATTGTGATAGTCATTTATGAAAATGCAGCCGAACATCAAATATGAACGACTTACACGCCAGCCGATCCACCAACACCAATCTGTAGGGGCACCGGTTGTTTGCGAATATTCTGAAGAAATGTAAGTATCGAGTTGGCACCCTTTACAATCGGTTCATCGTCGTCATATGGTCGTCGAGTTGGATCCACTCGTGAGATCATTTTGTTGATATCCGAGACAACCGATGGCATTATCCCCTCAATGCTCCCTCAAAAAAAAAAAAGCTGTTATCATCTGAGATGAGCAAAGAAACAACTTCCTATTGAATTAAGGTTGGAAAAGCGAGCATGATAAAAGGTTATATCATACAATTTACCCGAGGAACACAAATTTTATAGACTAAAAATAATAATAAAAACAATTTAATTTTATTTGAAATAATTCAATATTGAAGGTAAACTTTCTTTAAGGAGTTTTCTTTTTAGTGATCGGAGTGGTGCAATATGCGATACAACCGGCTGCAAAATGCATATAAACTTTTAGCAGAGATTAATTAACTAGAACTACTTCCGATGCCCTTATATCTGAAGCTCGTTGATTAATTTAAAAATTGGACTTGGTATGTACCACTCCCTCAATTTCATAGCTAAGACTTCAGTGGTGTAAGAACTGAAATTATCGGACAGAAAGACGGAGAAATAAACGTATGCACTAAAGCACGAACACGAACGTACATATATCCTACATTTGCAAAGGTGCATAAAATCGGAGGAAAGATTGCAAGCAAAATATGAAATGCAACGAATAAATTGCAATGTTGCAATACAACGAACACCAAAAACAGACAGCAATAATTGCAAACAACTACGTAACAATGAACGTTGAGATCGATTCCGCTACGCTGCTATTGCATCGCGAATGAAAAGAAGTTCCGTTAAAGTTTATGTCTGAAAATTAGGTGCGGGTAGCTTAGCCACAAGCGCACGCGCAAGAGAGAGACGAAGAGAGACTGCGCGCGGCTTCAACGAGCGATGCGGCACTAATCACTAGGAAATAAATTGTCGCAATAAATGTGCAAATATACCATAAGAAAAGAAGATTCGAAAAGCGTATTTGCGCGCATTTGAAAGAGCATTAAAAACTTTATTAGAATCAGAAATAATCTGAGATAAAAACAAGAACTTTTCTATAAGATCAACTTATATGTTGTGTAATTGACATAAATTGCAGTATCGCCTTATTCATTATCTTATGCGTTACTATTGTGCATTTATGACATCAATCTTAGGGCTTTTAATGCTCTTTCAAATGTGCTGAAATTCCCTTTCTGAACTTTGCCTCCTTACGAATATATTCGCACATTTATTGCGACGGTCTATTCCCTAGTGACTAGTACCGCATTGCTTTTTGAAGACGCGCGCGGTCTCTCTCCGTCTCTCTTGCGCCTGCGCTTGTGGCAAAGTGCGTCGACCTCGTATTTTTTACAAGGTGAATTTTATTGAAAGGCTATATCAGTGAGGATGTGCAACAACGCGACACTGGCAACAGTGAATAAAGTCTAGTTATTTAATTGATGCAGAATATTGCAACGGATATTATCGTGAGATCCGTAGAACATATAATTATACTCTTTGCTAATTCATATAGATTGATGTTTATCAGTGGAATGCTGCTAGCGGTAGAATACGATAAGAAAAGAAAATCCATTTCCATGGCTTTCCTTTCAGTGCCAAATGTTTCCTCTCAAAAAGTTTGTATACGGAAAATGCAGCCCTTCTTTGATTGTTAAGTATCAGTCAACACTATAACCTTCAAAGACATCATATATACTTCCGCCTTTTCAAAATAAACAATTTCCACTTCGCCAATTTTAGATAAAGAAAATATCCGGTATGCATAATAAGAGGGTGTGAAAATAACGACAAAATTTGTTCACATAGAATGTATATATGTGAAAATTGCTCAACACAGCGACTAAAAAGATTTCACGCTAAGGCAATGAAATAGGAAAGCACTGATCACGTTTTACAATTAGCATTGCTTTGTTGAGTCATATAGTGGATATGTTAGTTTGCTATCACATATGGCAGCAATTTCAGGCCAACCGAGTTCCATTGTATCAACGTCAATATGACAATACACTCCTCCTTCATGGAGAATCATTCTAAAATAGATGACATGTTAATAAATCGAATAAATAATAAATAGCACTTAAATAGTGAGTTTTAAATGCTTCCCTATAAAGATATCCGTTGTGAAATCTGCATAAAAGTTGCAAGACAACTGATTTAGTTCGATCTAGTTCCATTGATTTCAGGTAAAAATTGATAAAAATTTCCAAGTATCACCCACCTCATAAGGTAATCTTCTAATAAAACTCCTATTATATGGCTCTTAGGGTTCTTCACTGCTTGTTACATTGAAGGTGTTATGAATGCATATACTTTACCGTCATAACTAATGCGATAAACCCTAACTATAGTCTTCAAAGAGTTTATATTCTGCTTTAGCAGTTGGTAACGTTACTACTGTAGCAGCTAAATATACGGTAGAAATGATGCACATTTATTACTACGTTTCAGAGAGGATTATTTCTCAGCGATCAGTCAATCACTTTTTTTTTCAGATTTTTCCAAAAGTATGACGTTCATCATTGTTAGAAGCATTTCATGTCATCGTATTAGATAATCGTTATTAATGAAAGATAAGTTAGAGTAATGGAAGTTATGATTGCGATGCCTATGATATCTACACTTCTTGATTTGATCATTTGTGATGCGATGCAGCAAACGGAAATAAAATCTATGGCCTTTTCAACTTCTCACTAACACAATCAACATTCATTTTCCTATCACTAACTCAGCCGCTATTAGACTCCACTCTGTCCGCAACAAATCTTTAAAAAAACTTTTAGAAAATGCGTCCAACACGTAAGCGATCTCATTTCAAAGCAAGCGCGCAAAAATTCATGTGTGGGATGATCCATTTTCTTTTCAATAAGGCAATATTTCAAATACAATAAAACATTATAACTAACGGAGTGGTATCTGTACGTGATATGGCCAAGCATTTTGGGCACTTAATAATGAGTTGAGATACATGAAGAATTCTATTCATTATTATTCGATTTTCAACTGCAGGAACCTGCAATAAGGAATAATGTAAAATGAATAACAATTATAGTTCATCGTTCATCTGTCCATAACACCTTGCTCTTCCGCAGCTAAACACATTGTCGTTCGTCGCATTATTTTTCTGCACAAATTGCAGTAGAGATGATTTTTTTCTAAAATACATATTTTTTTATAGCTTATATTTCATTCATTATATAAAATGCTCATTTTAGCTTTGATGAAGAATGTGAGAAGTGGTAAATGCATTGCTGTAAAAGCGAGGATCGTTGATTCACCTAATTGCGCGAACGCCCTTTGACTTCGACAAGGGAAAAAGGTTGAATTTTAGGTTCATTCAATTTATAAGCACATGCAATGGGCATTGCTGTATAAACTTCAAGATTTTTCCACCAATCATTAACGTTATTCACTTCATCGCAATCATTAGAGTGCCTTTTCGTTTAAATATTCCCAAAGCACTAATGGAATAGCTTAATAAAGCAACACTCAAAGACCCTTGTGAAGGTGTGTAAGTTTCGTTTCATTTACCTTGCATATATACCATGCATATATCGTGATGCTATTAAAAGGAAATTGTTAGGGAAACACATCTGAAAGGCTAATTCGAAGTGAACTTTTGCGTTAAAGAATATTGGACAACTATTATTGAAAAAAGAAAAGCAAAGAGGACAAGCATCGTCTGGGAATTTTTTCTCAGCTCATTTGAAAGAAATTATGAACGAGTGAATTTTATGAAGAACGTAAATGCATCTACCATAATGACTTCTGATGGTGTAATTCCATCAATTGGTGTTTTGCGATAGCCTGGACATTCTTTGATTTCTCTTTGATGAGTGAATTCGTCCAAATGAAAAAATTTTTTATCTTGATGACAAGGCACCTGAATAAAGCGTTATTAACTCTAATAAATTCATCAGACGGTTAGCTTCCTCCATAGGAAAAACCAATTTGCTCATTCATTTGCTATGAAGATTCGAGCTCATTATTTTAGAAGTACTTTCTTGTGGTCACTTCTTATGGTCACTTATGGTCACTATGATGACTCATTTTTTAATGCGAAAAACTTCATTTGGGAGGAGTCGGTGATTCTCAACATTCTATTCTCATTAGATTTGCGATACTCACAAATACGCTCACCACTCAAACATCAATCTTAATTTTAGCTTGCGAGCTAGCCGAAGAAGCTTAAAAAATTGCTTTCTGTTGGTTTTGCAAGGAATTGAGGACTTTCATCCGTATATATAATTTCTTGCCAAAATCATACATACTAAGCCGAAATGAAGTCCATCTTTGTTTATTTATATATGCACTGCTATGGAACTGTATATATGTTTTCTAATTTTTTTGCGGCGAACTATAAAATTTCCGACGACAAAGCATAGCGAGTATTATAATTCCTTCACAACGATTGTATTTTATATGCGACTTTCCATAGTTTTAACATATTCATTTTTGCCTGCAGCGTTACTGCTCTAGACTGGCTATCTGTTTTCTGCTATGTATGTACCATGGTTATATCTGTCGACTTGACAAAAATTCGATATCACTGTGACATAATGAAACTCAGCTGCGAAGGGACATTTCAGCAGGTTTTTCATTTATTGGACTCAAGTTTTATTTATTTATTTATTTATTTTTTGGCTTCTCAATTTCAGCCGCTATTTGCTAACAATCAGCACTTCCGGTTGGTAACCGACCGATATTTTAAAACATGCTCGTTTCCGGATGAATTTCGTTAACAAGCCAACACCTTCATTCTGCCACCGATTCAGTGATATTTCGTTCGATGACCACCGCTATTTCCTTCACGATTACATTTTTACTATTGCTGGAGTTGCACATAAACATATACTGCGGTAATAGCCTGGCAATTTTTGGCACGTTTTATTTGAAGACAAATGAGAGAAAATACGAACCACGTCAATTCTCGGAACGCAGTGATCGGGGCTGGGCCGTAAGAGAGGCTCCCTCCGCACAGCGAATCCATCCGGGTTGTAGCCACAAGGCGTCTAAAATGCTAAACAATCATCATTTTCTTCACCCAAATTGAAAACACACAGATGCAACTGAATGATCTTTGAATGCGTTTATCACTTAAAACAATTGTTAACTTTTTGTGCAGATATTGCGCTACAAAATTTTTTTATTTCCTAATAAAGTTGAAATATGTTCATATAAATACATATTTGAGGCGAATTTTGGGTTTTGCATTGTTGCACTTAGAAAGAGTTGACTAATTTTTTGTTATATTCGTTGCTCATAACACAGCAGAATTAATCTTTGCTGTAGTGGAGGAAAAGGTGGATTGGAGAGCTAATATTTTTGGAGAAATCGAAGGGCATTGCGATAATTGACACGAGGTTCGAGGTAGCTTTCGTTGATAAGAGCATGTTCAAACATCATAGAAAATCCAAGAGAGGAACGACTGGAAAATTATTAGCTTGTAAAATGTGAAATATGGATGCATTGCGTGCGCATAATTCCCATAGTATTCTCATGTGGCAATTTTTCTAAGCAGTTTATATCGTTTTAGTGCCAATTTTAGCTAGTATTATTGTCTTTTAAAGAGTAGGAGAAATGTGTTTATCGCAAAGAAAAAAGAGATGTAAGTTGTCATAGAAGTATTTGCTTGTAGTGAAATCAATTATTCTTACATGGTCGAATCCAACACTTTCGTTATATTTACAATCTCGATATGACTGGAAAGCTTCAAGTGCGAGAATAACATTATCTTCCCTGATGGTACGCTTGCTAGCTTGCTGAAATTGTTGATAAAAAAGGTATTTTATTCGAAGAGATAGTCGATTTTGAAGAGCACTCTTATTATTTGTTCATGCCTCGATTGCTACAATTTAAGGCTATCGTTGAGTTCAATGGTCCATTTCAATTGAAAATAATTGAATTTATAAACATATTTTTCTGCAATAGCTCAGCAAAAAAAAAGCTTGAGAGCACTAAGAAATGCACAGATTAACAAGAAAATTTTGAGACATTTTATTAGGCAAAATCGAGCGATCTATTTCAAAGGTTGATGAGTTGGAAGACTGACACTCATAGCATAAATGTTGATCCATTCTAAACTATTCCCATAAATTAAACCTCTCTTCTGCAGATTCACTAAATCACGAAAGGCGATATAAATGCCAACTAACGATCGCAAAACTGAGAATAACGATTATGGTGACAGTCACAATTAGTGTCATCACTTCGAAGGCTGCGAGTAGTTGGCACGAACCACGACGGCATATGTACTGAACGAACTGCTGTAGAGAACTACGCTTTGCCGTCGCTACCTGAACTAATGCTATCAAAGTTGGTGCCCTATAGTGCAACGAAGGTACTCATTATGTGAGTACGCAAAGGCCTTTAATGTACGATCGTATGACCGTCGAATTTTAACGGCTGGCACTATGGGACGGTGAGACATATCAATTAATGTGGGATAACGTTCATAAACTGAGGAGTGGCCTAATAAAGCTGCGAAATCTCCGTCATGTGCGAGGGTGGCTTGCCACAGAACCCATACTGGAGCATGTTTCAATCATATCTGGCGAGCGCGGCATCAGCTGGGGAGCGAATTAAGACAGTTCCTTGAAGATCGAACAATTCAAGATTTTTGAAATTCGGATAAGGCGCGATGTACACTTCAGGGTGTAAACTTAAAACTGTGGATTTTCTGTTTTTGCAAAAAAGAAACAAGTTGAAGAGGCTGTGAAGCGGATTGAAAATGCGAATAGAAAGTGCGGTTGCGTTTCCACAGAAAGTGCTGCTATACAAAATAAGTAATATATGTAGTCTAAAACGCCCTATACCCAAAGCACTGCTTCATTCCATAAGGATTATGCTTGTACTCTTTAGTGACTCTCCAGAAAGATATTGCTGCTTTATTCCGGGAGCGAGGGGAATCTTTTTCTTCATAGCCTTTGCTTCACTGGGACAAGATGTTGAATTTTGAGCTTTCTGACAAACTTCCAAAGTGTGAATATATTGGTAAAGCTCCAAAAATTACATGAAGCGAAGTATGCATCAAAATTTGAAAATGTAGTGTCAGAAATATTAAAAAAAAACGTCTGAGATTCCATTGAACAAGGAACCACACAATTCCCAAGTAATGCATGTCTCGTTGTTGCTTATAAGGACGCTTAGGAAGAGCATTCGACGGGAGGTTGCCGCCATGCATATTGCCAACGATCAGCCTCAAGGTTAGAGACCGCTGCTAGAGTTGTTGTGAGCCTCAATGAAATTCCGAGCTCAAATCGCTGTGATGTGAGAAACGACCACACAGCAACTCTATATATAACTCACTGAAACATGTTTTTCTCTGCTCCATTGTATTGCGCTCTTTTCTCTGTTTCTCATGTTGCATGTTGACAAACCCATTTCATAATACGTGCAGAAATGAGGAAAGAGGAAGAACAAGTAAGCGGAATGGTGTGGAAAAACACAAAATATCGGAAAGCAAGAAACAAAGCAAGTACTCACAAAAAGATCTGAAAGTGCGATGAAATGAATGAGGCGGACGCTTGAAATCATTGCGTTATAAGACAGTAACACTGAATGAAATCGAGTGATGTCTCAAAAATGTTTATGCGCGATATGTCCAGCAATATTGCATTTCATGATTTCAACATGCGTTATTTCAATACGAATGAGATAAAACGCTTTATTTTTTTTTAAAACGTTAAAACGATGAAACCGATGCATTTGCAATGATCATGTGGTGTGCATATGTTTATTATTTCAAAGAACAACCTCAACGCAACATCAACATGTTATAAATAAATTAATATACGAAAATTAGGTGAAATTTCTATCGGCAAAAAACTGTTGTGCACATTTTGAATATGCTGGCAGCCGCTCAGCATATGTACAGAGTAATATATAATAGCGCAATTACACTATTCTGTTGAACGTTATTTTTACATCTCTTTCAAATTCACTGAGGAAAATTTAGATGATGAGAAAACTTGAGAGCAATATTCAAGCAAGTAAAAGATATAAATCATGATTGCTTCAATAAGAATGTGGGAAGCGTTAATTCTTAGAGAAATATAAAAAAATATTACTTCTGATACCAGCTTAAGCTAGAGTTTGGTGGATGTAGTTGAGTAATGACAAGTCATTGGAAATGCGAACACCTAGGTGATGAATACTGTGAGACTTATTCAAGTTGCAAGATGCTTTAATGTTAAATTAGTCGACAAAGCTAATCCTAACCCGCACTTTTCGGTTGGCAAATCCATCTGCTGAGCGGATGCTATTCTTCGAACTTTCACGATTGCCTTGACGAGAAGTAACACGAGCAACATGATAGGCCTTTTTAACATACTGTCGTCCTGTTTTTGAAAACTGCTCACTTGTTTGGTTCCTTACTTAGTTTCTTAGATCAAATGTATGGAAAACCTCCGGAAATATTTCATCTGCATAGCCTTCAGTACACTGTTTCATGGTCCTTATAAACTCGAATACTCTGCGCGCGCGCGCCTTTTTAGATATGAAACAATGGAAAATATTTGAAAAATGGAAGCACAAAAAATCCTACTGCCATCACTCGCAATATCGCCGTTCGACGAAATGCCCAATACGACCAATGGGAGCTGACCGCTGCAAACGTACCAAGTTCTTTGAAATGCTTCCATGAATTTATGCAAAAAATATCACGTACTACAAGATATGCAATATGGCACATCAGAAAGTTTGCAACGATCTGCATTTTCAGTGCGTCTTTTTCCAAACTTCCGCCTCAATTTGATACACCGAAACAAGCTTAGGCATAGTATGCATGCATATATACATGTGCACCTGCTAATTTATTCTCTAGTTTCAAATCCCGGGTTATGAAATCACTGATGGCGATAATTGGGCAATTCGGTAAAGTTGGGCTGGAAAGGTTTGGGTACTCCAGCATATCCTCGAAGTCCAGCATGGGACTGATTCCCAAAACTGCACGAAATTGATCAAACTGATCAGCGCGTTACCATTATATATAGATTGCGATGGTAGCGTGAGCAACGCGCGTTGCTGCTTAATGACGCGATCTTTTACTTGAGCAAATTCAGCTGTGGCGTATTTTCCTTGCATGGATCTCGATGAGGGCGGTGATTTACGATGGTTGAGGGAGGGCTCCTTGCAACTTGTTCCGCCCCATCAGAATACGCAAATTTTCTCGTAATTTCTTCAGCTTCCATGGAAAACGTACTTGAACAATGGTTTTCTTTGACAGTGATGTCTAATACGCCGAGTATTCTCAGGATCTCTGAAAAATGTCTATTTGGAGATATTTCTTCCTAGAATGCAAGTATTTCACGAGTCGAAAAAGTTATTCGGTAAGGAATACAAGATCTCATGCGGTTTTTTAGTGAACATATTGAAACCGAATTGAATATGTGCAAGGGTGATTTATGGAATATCCTAATCAAGTGAGTTCCCCTTCACTCGAATTCGTCAGCCACGCTGCCGAATTTCATGGTTTTCTGCCAAAGATCGGCTTTGATTATTGATTTGAGTGGACTTATCCAATTAACTGTCAATTAGAAAAAGAACAAATGAAACTCTGACAATTTAGGGAAAAAGAACAACTGAAAAATTATTATCTGTGAATGACCGTTGCATATGACAGCATCTGTCACATCATTATTTCGAGTATTCTGTTAAGAGCGCTAATCGCAACTACAAACCATTATCATCCTCACTGCTATTTTGTAAAGCCTGAAGATGCGGGGTGAATATCTACAAAAAAGAAAAATTCTTTAATCTAGGAAAAGTAATTGGCGAAGAACATGGTAAAGCCAACTAGCTTGCTTCGATTGGAGAGTGAAACCGAAATTAGTGAATAAAAATCACTGAATGATGAACTTTTCAATTTCGTTTAAAATTTCCAAATTCACTTTTTAGAATTCACATTCCAATAGCAAAGAATTTTTCTATGATTTCTACCAGCCTGTTACCGCTTTCGTCTATTCTTCCTCGAGCCATTTCTTTTTCCTCATATGGCAGCCATGGCGCCTAAGTACAAAGGGGAACTTTTAATCCTTATCTTTGTCAAAAAATTCTTAATATAGATTTTATTGAACAAACAGCCGTTGTAGATGCATACGGATCATTAAAAGTATATTTTTATTGTCTATTATATCTCGCAGTTAGCATGGAATATTCACATCATGAATGCAAGGTAAACTGTTGCTTTGAATCATGTGCAAAGAATGCGAGATTATTTTGACTGCATCATTTTTCAATGCAAACATATGACTGCCGAACATTTAAACAACATAACAATCACTCATAAAGTAATAGACTGCTCGCATTTCACATACTCACCCCTAGAAAAGATCTCTTGACCTGCCTTGCCGGGAACTCCACTTATCGTCGCATGATAAATTTTCTGTGTTTCATTGCGAATTCATATTTTTATTTCAAACTCATTCTGATCAACTTTCAATTTTTGGTAATATTCTAAGACATTTTGAAACGATCTAGTTTCTGAATACATCTCCATCATGCCGTCTCCATCATGTCGTATTTATATCTTTCACGCGCTACGCGATGAAAATACAGGTGCACCAATTTGTAGATGGCCATCGCGAAGCTTCCGGACAAACAAATCGTCGTTGGTGATCGACAACTGACGGCTCCATACAGCTTCAATAAATCGAGAGAATGATAAAAACTTAGTGATAGATCTATTTCAGATATTCGAACTTCCTTTATTAGTTTATATTGGCCCAATACAATGCTTCGTTGCTATTATATTTCAAAGGATAGCAATAATGAACACTCGCAACAATAGCACTGTTACATTTCTGATTGAAACGATATAGCCGTTATATTCAATTTTCTTTTCACTAAAGCAATTTGAAAATATTTAATGTATCATCGCCGACAGATTTGTACCCGAGAATAAAATTGTGGGAAGGTTATATTTCTTGACAATCACATTCACTGCGAATTGTATTGTTCGTGAAAACGAGTTGAAATTGTTGATTGTTGTGAAGAGCATGAGCAGATTTTATGTGACAATGAGAACCCCTATGTTATGCGGACATTAAAAGTTGCTATTCTTTCAAATAACAAAAGAAGAAAGTGCACCAACGAGAAAAGTTGTTGACGAGAATCGCAATAAGAATATGACGTATGCAACATTAGCAACCTTCCTTCATCTATTTCCGCAATATTCAATGACTCTGTTTTGCTTATATTTGAAATGTTTTCAATTGGAAAACTCAAACAACCAATATGAGTGAAGAGATCATTCTCAAACACATATCAACGTTGAGATAAATATAATATGAATATACGACAAATGACAAAAACATGATCAAATCATTGAGTACTATAGAAACATTCATCGAACTTATTTAGTCGATGATCTTTATAGAGGCGCGCCGATACAAATGAGCCACCGTAGTGAGGTTACATGTTGGTGAAATTTTGCACATTTGATCGTCGTGTGAGGAACTATGAGGAACGATGTTTGGATTCTGTAAATTTAAGCTATATTAAGGTGTAAAAAATTCAATAAGGTGTAACCAAAAATACGCTTGTATGCGTCCTGAAAAGTTGGAATTTAATAATTCTACCAGATACCAATTCGAGAGAAATGAAGAGAGCAGGAATGAAAAAAAAAATCACTGGAATATTATCAGGTATGAATAAGAAAAACACCCCATCATTTCCGCAATTCATGAATTTTTTTATCTATTTGGTCGGGAAAAATGCCAACAGTGATACGGGATTTCGAACGACACTTTCAAAAAATTGGAAGAGCTTTGCCTCAAAAAATTGCCAGCTTATTATCTGTGCTCTATCGATAGTATAACTGTAAAACCGTTGAAAGAGATTGTAAGCCATATTTCGCAAAACATCCCCCAGGGGAACGATGGATTCTTCGAAGTTTGACGTGGCAATATTTTGCTATAGGAAAAGAAGAGTACCTGCAGGGATGTGGTGTTATATGCTTGAGAAATTCCGCTCAATAGATTCACCTGTTTTATTGACCGCCCGCAAATGTTAAAACTTGAGTACTTATGCTTTCAAATTTCGGCTGATCCAGCAGCGCCTATGAATATCTTATGACCGATATACAATGAGGACTTTTAAAAGTTAATAATTCTTCTCGAATTGGGATGTTTTTTGAAGACCAATGAAAACTTGTTCGTAGACAAATATATATATATATATATATATATATATATAATGGGCCATACATACAGCAAATTTCCCGTGTTTAGTTCCTCGTAAGTGGGAAGTGGCGAACAAATATGCAGGCGAAAACATACATGCGCATTGCTATGATGCGTGCTGCAAATATGAATTCCTCAATGATTTTTCAAATTTGGACTTATAAGAAGCAAAAAAAAAATTGAGAAAATTTTTTTTATTCAAAAACTTCACGTTATCGAAGGTGCTTTTTTTGACACTTCACTGCATTAGCGATGCAATGAAAATTGCTACAAGGCAAAATATTGCTGCCATGACTCCATACACCTGTGTCGTCGTCCACCGTTTATAAGGAATGAATAAAATTCACTGCAATAAATTCATTGATTTTAAACATGTTCGATTGATATAAATTCCTTGTTTGGTCAATGAATGACATCTTCAAGATCTATTTTGTATAATCATAGAGTATTTACTATCAATTACTATTACATATTTATTATATGGGGATTAATTGAGTCAGTCGTGTATTGTGTTTTGCGACTTCAATAAATTTTACACATTGAAATATAGAAACTGCCGATTGCTTCACGTTAATTAAATATTTCCGTGGTGACAATCTATGCTGATCATTGCACCAATTATTATGCACACTATTTATTTGCATAGATGATATTTTATGTGTCATTCTCATAGAAAACAATGTTTATTTGATTTCTATTCATAGAACATTCACGTACTCTTCTACTTCGAAAAGAGGTAGTTTTCTGTGATTGACAACTTTATTGGTCAATTGGCCGATCATTGCCACTTCCCTCATTACCCTATCTCTTACACCACTCTCTTTGCCTCTTTCTTTCACTCGATCTAGACTTATGGGATGCAATGCGGCTGAGAATTGAAATTGTAGAAAAATAATTTAGCTGTACCGGCATTCATCGAAAATGGTGGAAATACATCGTCTGTTGGAGAAGAAATAGATGGACAAAAAGTTTGATTGCCACAAAGAAAGCGCGTCCGTCTTCGGTAGAAAGATTGAGTACTGTATAAATCCTGAAATTGTCGCTTTTTATACACTGTCTTCGACGAACAACATTCGTGCAGTTTCCGCGCTGCTTTTGGTGCGATCGAACTTTGATCGTTGTTGGTTTGAGACTGTCACTCTGAGGCTAGATTGCATTTCGCAGATTCACTTGGCAAATGTGTTGGGCAATGTTGCTTCGATGACCGTTAAGATCGCGCCACCTCATGTCTTCCTTTAGGCTCATCTGAATTAGTTGGGTTTGTCTGACCTCACTTGGATACTAGGACTTCCCAGAGTTGGAGGAACGCTGAGCTAAATTCGCTTTTAAATCAGCGTTAGTATGGCTACATTTCTACGTTTGTATTGAAACTAGCATGCAGGAATTTATTTCATTTATATAGCAAAATGCGCACTTAGTTATTCCTTTCGGTCGTCTAGTGGCTACTAAGATCAACTGCAAAGACTATAAAGTGAAAGAATAGTTATCGAAGGAAAAGATAAACTAGTCCTCAACATGATGAGCAAAATAAAATTTCACATACTAACCGAAATCAATTACGTTTCCTGCGGCAAAATCAATTCTTTTATCATTTCAATGGTTTCAGTTTAGGTTGAGAGTATTTGTGACATCAATATGTAAAGGTTGGTCCATTATAAGGTTGGCAGACGTGGAAATATTTTTATATTTTTAGGTGCAATCAGACAATTGAGCACATATAGAGAGTAGATCTCTAATCGTCGGTTCTGTTAATGGTCAAAAATATAAAGCAGAGCATTTTCATAATGAAATAAGTGAGCAAACTATCAGAGCAGTTGATAGGACATGTGCTTTAGTAAGACCGTTCAAACGACTAAGTAACATTCCAAATAGGCCACAAAACAAAAAGACCTAGTAATACTGTAAACAATTGAATTTGTACAGTTCCAGTAATACTGTAAACAATTGAATTTGTACAGTTCCTCTACAAGAGATGTGTTTATTCGCCTACTTTGTGACCTAGCTGACTGCAAATAGCATATAGTTTTTTGAGGCGCATGTAGGTGTCTTTAATTGTCTTCGAATTTTTCGATCAACTTAGGTAGAGACGGTTGGATTTTCGGTGAATTCCACCTTCGCTTTAGCTGAGTACTACCCGATCTCGCGTCGAGATTTGGGAGAGGGGGAAGGAGGGGGGATGATCGGTTATTGCCCTGACAAGCGTGTATGAAGCATACAAATAGAGGACATGAAATTTTTCATTAGGCCACGGCAAGTGACTACAGTAAAGTTTATTGGTGCTATTTTTATAAAATGCTATCCTGTTTTTCCCACATTTATCAAAATTTACACTCGTATTTGGTGTCGATGAACCAACAACTGTGACGGGAACATGTTTTTCAACTGCAATATTTTTACTGCTGCAAAAATGCATGGGAAACTTTTGAGCGAAGCTAATCATTCATGTTGTTCGGAAATGGTATAAGCGAAAGTTGCAATTGAACCTCTTTCGCCTTGTGCGAATGAGATTCATTAAGAAGTTAGAAAAAGTTTAGAAAATTTTTAAATTCAGTTGATGCTGATTTATAAGCCGATAAATGGACGATGGAGATACGACACGCTTGATACGATAATTTTGATACGATAATACGATATGATACGATAATTTTCACATGGTGATCGGATAGATTAACACAAGACATTCGAATATATATCGAGTTTATTTGCATCCTAGCATCGGAAATCCTGGGAAACTGAATCTTCGAAAAGTGAGCGCCTGACATTTACCTCTAAAATTAAGAGGTTGCTTCAAACACATGCATATTCCTTTCCTTTACGCCTAACGAATGGCATTTTCTTGAGGAATTGTTGTCTTTGCATCATCTTATAGTTTCTAGAATCTTTCTTGTATCGATAATCGGAAGGCTTCAAGCACATCTGATGCAATGAAAAATCAAATATACTCAGAAAAAAGATTTCAGCAATCGAGCAAAATGGTTGATGAAGAATTGCTTACGAATAAACTATATCGTTTAGGTTTTAAATATCGTTTTTGCTTAAAACTATTCTTTGTTCCTGAGTAAATAATATTATTGACTCAATTGTCTGTGAATGAACATTTCAGATCAGAAATGCTCCCGGCACAGGTTTCTGGGGGCAAGAGTGTTATATAGATAAGGAGGATCACTAATTGATACAGTTTTCTTCGTTTCCTCAGGTGACATCTTCCTTCATTCTCAGTAGCCATGATCAAACGTGAAAGTAAATGGTTGATTGAAAATATTTAAGCGTGAAGAAATTCGAGTCATATAAAAAATTACAGTGTAAATTATCACTGCT
Source organism: Baylisascaris schroederi (assembly GCA_006503575.1). NCBI lineage: Eukaryota > Metazoa > Nematoda > Chromadorea > Rhabditida > Ascarididae > Baylisascaris > Baylisascaris schroederi. The sequence continues at coordinate 187,039 of QEWY01000242.1, forward strand.
GAGAGCATTAAGAAACAGTAGAAAAATGAGCGCTACAGTAACTTTTATTTCTACAGAAAACTGGATTCACTGCCTAATACATGATTGTTATATGTGTGGCAAGTTGTTGGAATATCACGTCTATAGAATCGATGCTTATGATTTCAAAACGCAGGATAACATTTCGCTTGCCAACAAAAACCTGTGGGCTTTATCATCATTGCTGAGAATGATGTAAGTCGAGGCTCATATTGTTCTGGGGCTACCGTATTGATAATCTCGCGATTTCATCGCCTACAGGCACGTCGTCCGTTCTTCGTTTCCTTCAATACGAAACTGAAAGGACATGATATCCTGTTCATCGTGATAGCATGAAAAGAGCATTTACATAATTAGTCATATTGGTTATCATTCAGCAGTGCTAATAAAAGAAAATACGGCTTTCAATGATCACTTCTAGCTTTTATTCGATATTTTATTTGTTTTACTGGAATTATTGGTAGCAAGTACCATTTAAAATAAATTTGAAAAAAAAACTTCAAACGCGTTAGCTCAGAGTAAGGTTTGTTTCACGAAGGATTTATACGGTCTAGTGTTCTGAAAGATCATATATAAGGTGTTTTTGATCACACTTTGGAATTTGTGATAGACATTGCTGAAATGGTAACAGGTTTGAATTGTTAATAATTTTCCCATAAAGATGCATTTTCTCTTCTTCTAATTGAAATAGATAGACACCGGAAGAATCCAAAGGGTGATTGCGACAAAACATGAATCTAACATTAAACGATAACATAATTTAATTTTTGAAATTTCTAGCAACACTAAGCGCCAAGGGAAATTTGCAGTGTTTACAATTAAATCGCGACGAAAAACTTATTCATCTTTATCCGTTTCAAAGCATATCTAATGTACCTCGTAGCAAGAAAGTTTTAGTGGAATTACCCGAGATAAGAGAATCGAGCGAAAATTTCCTCGCCGGTACTGTGCCCTAAAACTATCATAGTTCAAAATAATATTCTCTGTGCGTTTCATTTGTACCGCTTGGGCGCATTTTCTACATAAAAATCTCTATAGGTCGGTCTAGTTACACAGTCTGATACACGCTATATCAAGCTGTGAAATGCGGATTATTAAGATTTGTTTGAAGTAGTTTGGGATTGGATTGAGGTAATAGGCAGTGATCTATATTGTGCATACAAATATGAGGTGTTGAGTGCGTTTTCCTAAGTTTAAAAATCATTGTATGACAACCGCCGAAAATTTGAAACTTATGGTAAATGAGCCATTAGTAGATGTCAATCATTGACGAAAGAACTCACTAACTTAAAAAAGAAAATTATTTATGGCACCTAAAGAGGATATCCAGCAAGTTTGACGTTTGTCTTAAAAAAGCGAACAGGTTTCATGGAATAAACTTTTTGCAATAAAAGAACTATTCAATGGTCATAGAGTTCGATATTCAACAGGAAAATACCTGTAATTTCAAAAAAAGTACATGTAGGCCTAATTAATATCACCACTCACTCAGCATTTTTAACAACGAGTTTGAAGTTTTCTGATCGCTCTCGCTAACGAGAATCAAGAAAGCTACATGGTTCTTTTAATAACGGATGACGAAGAATAGCTGTCGAGCAGTAAAATTCAAAAAGTAATAAAAAAATATACAGTTTAGAGAGTTTACTTCAGGATGCAAATTTTGGCAGAAGGAACTAAGCGACATAACAAATTCGATATTATCAGTGGAAAAAATCAGCATAAAAGATTCACCTTGCGCCTTAGCGATATTCGAAGATATCCAAACAGTTCGTAATCCCAGGAAATTCAAGTGGATTTCATGACAATTGATAAGCTAAAAAAAAAGCCTTCAAGAATACCGCTTAGGTGCAAACCTGATGATTAAATGTTCGTATGTTTAAGAATTTTGCACAGCGAGTCGTCTAATTATTGAATATTATTGATGTTTGCATACTACCAATATGGTTTGCATATTCAATTAAAATTGACGTGGATTTCCTCATTTCATTACCAACGAGCCACAGTAAAGGTTGAAAGATTTGTGAGACCTCAGCGACATATGCATTTTACAGATTCAGCTTTAACTGATGAAATGGAACGATTTTTTTTTGCTAAAAGCGATTGGTTGTAAATATCTATGAAGAAATCCAATTTTAGTGTACTGCTGAAATATCTACCCCCCCCCAACCAACTGAGAATGTGGCAGTTAGGCTAGCTGTGAGTATCATTGCAACTGTAGTGACTAATCATCGAAACATAAGGTCTTAAGGAAGTTCATCGGCAAATTCAATCGGAGTTTATTCATTCAGCAAGTGTATTTTAATGTTTCGTATTAGATTGCTGAAAGCAGTCAATTTTGGCAGATTTGAAGCAGCTTTTAGCAAAAGATTTCCGCCGTCACAACTCTCTAAAGTGACGTTTAATTTCCAATCAATCGTCTAATGCCTTCTTTGAAAAATGACTTGAAATTAAGTGAATTGCAATTTTTTTTTGTGAAGAGATGGGTGGTCGACAAAATTGAGTCCGAGTTTGTTGGAGAACATTGATGTATGGCATGATATTGGATGAAATAGGCTATTTCGCTGAATGTTGCGGCACCATTTGTTATACTCGCACTGAAATGTCATTGGTAGAGAATTTGTTGTCTTCAAAAATCGAAGAATTCCCATCCTGCTTTAGTACAGAACTCGAAAATAGCCTTCAATAATTTCACTGGTTTGACTACGACTTTAGATTTATAAGCGTGTTTTTCACCCATGAAGTGGATCGATTGATCCAAATCTTACAGGTAGATATATTTTATGCTTCAAAGAGGGATATGCAAAGCACAACAGATGTGCACTATACAAGAATGCAAGTACCCCTCCTTGAGATGTAGTGAGGCGTTGTTTTAAACCTTAGCGAAATGCTAAACATCCATCCATCTGAAGTGAATTTTTCACAAATCCGTTTGTGGCCAACAATAAACCGAAGGTTTCTACAGTAATCCAAAGCCAGCTTCCTCAACACCTACTGCAGAATGTGCGAGGGCTAATTCAATCGTTACTCTGATTGGTTGCACAAATAATCCAGAATAATGCCGCGAGGGCCGGGACTTCATAACAAGACAGAGGATTGCAAGAGCGAAATTCGAGATTCGCATCTGGGACATTTCGCATGGATAGTAGGGGAAATGAGAGAGGAGGAGGACAATGCGTCGACGACGAACAACAAAAATAGGATAGTGTCATAAGATAGAGTATGGAACCCCCCTCCATCTCCTGCTTCCCATCCTTTGAAGAGGGCTGATAAGAATGAATGGTACATAGACTTCCTCAGCCACCGTGAAAATATTCACTTTGCAAATATCAAAGGTGATTATAAAAATTGATTTTGTTCGTTTGTACTCAATATCATACAACTTTAAGAATGCTGTTCCCTATGATAGATTGCAGTCATATGCATCTTACTTAATCGGATGTGAAAAGAAAATACAAATCGCAGTTTCCATGGTGAATTTAATCATCTCTCATATGAATCAAGGATCTCTCCAAAAGCGGTGAGTCAAGGAAAGGCATCTCCAGAACAGGCTTGGGATGAAATCTTTAACTTATCGTACTTCTTTATCTTCACTTCCGTTATGATATGAGCTGAAAATATCAGTCCAACAATTGCATATATATATATATATATAAATTCATACAGACATTACCACTTCACAATGCGCTTTATGAACGGATATTCGCAAAAAACTCCTAAAATCGGGTATGAGGGGAAGAAGTGCTCGTTGAGTACCACCCCTCCCGTACTACAATGAGCGCATAGTATCTCAATTCACCAGGAAGCTAGGCAGAGAAGCGGTAAGGAGAAGCAAACGTTGTTGGGCTAATGGAGCAGCGCCAAGCCAGGAAGGCAGCTGCAGGCGTTAAAGGGCGGGACTTGTTTAGAGGGCCGATCATTGTGCGTATATTAGTGCAATGATATGCGTTCGTTGTACATTATCAAAGTGCGTGAGTGTATGTGGTGGACGTGCAATGTACGTTGTCAAAATTGTTCTTATTATGCAATTTCTATCGTTGAATTCCGTCTCTCATGCCATCGGTAAGTTTTTCTCATAAAAAAAAAAAAAAAATGTACAAGCGTTTCCTCGAAAATAATCAATAAACTGAAAAAAAAGACACCAAAGCTATAATTGTGAAGTATTTAAGAATCCATATTAATATACTAGGAGATGAAACAAAAGATGCACAATGGAGAAAATTTAACTCGTCAAAATAAACGATGAAATATCATGTTGTTCATAAATTTCAATACTTATTGTCATTATCTTTCGTTCTTCCTATTAACACATCCCGTTTCATTGTCTTCGTCTTATCGTCGATTGGTACTGTTTGAGTATTAAGAATTTAAAATCCTTCTCAAACTCAAATAATATTATATCATGAAATTGTAAATTTCAGCTGCAGACAAAAATGGGGATGGAAAAATTTAGTTTGATTTCGTTCAATATTGGCACATATGATGAGAAATCGATTCGTGCGTAGACCCATGAAGCGACGCGAACGTTAACGTTTTTTTTAAAAAATGTATTGAACATTTTTAATTGCGCTCTTCTTGCAGCGCGAATCCTTCGAAGAAGCGTACGAGCGTGGAGAATGCATTGCATCCTTTTTTTTCCCATCTGAAATGTCCTCTAAAATTTCGGAAATTTTCCGTGGATTTATTCTCATTTTTAAGTCTCAAAGATACATTCGCTTCTATTCAACTGAACTGTATTTCATAAAAGAGGAATTTTCGCTTTTTTGTTAAGAAATATTCAGTGTTTCATCGAACATATTTAAGAAGCTTTGTGCTCGAAGCCATTCTATGAGAATTTTCTAGTTTCGAAATGAGATAGGCGAAATGTTGAAGTTGAGAGTGAGTGTAAAAGTGAGTTCTAATATTTCATAGTCGTGCGTTATATTGGCAATCGTCATCACAATTGCAAATTGCCAGTTTTTAAATGGAATTCGCTTTTGTGTTCAAAAACGCTACCGCAATGTGCTGTGTCGTGCGTTTATGCAATTTTTGAAATTGTTTATTTCCACGAAAGCATTTCATATATTCGCCTACATATTATCATTAATTTTAAACGATTATGCGATTCGTTGCACGATATTGCAATTTCTTTTTCATATTTCTAGGCGTTTATAGGTGGAATTTTACTCGTTAATACTTTCTCTGCTCTGATCACAGTATTGTAAATTAAATTACATCAGGCTAAAATAAATCTGTATAAATTAGGTGAAGCAAATTAAATTGCAAGATGTTAAAATCATACTACTGCTCTATAGCAATATTGGATTCTCGATAATCCGCCTAGCAGTGATTCTATAACAATATCATCCACTATGCATCAATCTCCTCTTTATCTGGCTTATTATTTGCAGTCATTAAAGAATTCTTCAAAAATTTGCTTCAAAAATTTGCCTCTTGTCTCGTTCATTTCTATTTCTAAAAGACGAATAAATGAGCATAATGCATAGTTAAATCTATGCAACATTTGATATAAGGAATATAAGAAAGAAGCTTTCTTTAGTTAGCAATCTATAATTTTACTCACTTTTCTAACTGTATAATAATAACGTTACATATATGCTTATTGGATTTCATCACTATAAACAATTGAATGATAATTCATTTGGCAACGAACGTTATCGTTACACAGTCGTGTGTTGGTTGATGATTTAAGCCACGCAATAATTATTCAAAAATGTTTTCAATGCAGATACGAATCCTCAATTATCTGTTTATTTGCTTGTGGAATTTTCTGCCAATTTGCTAGGCGCATAATCATAATTTCAATTCACCTTCTCTCTCCTTTTGTCTTTCGCCCTCCAATTGTAGCATTCTCACTGCCAGTTCAAGGTAGCAACCACATCTGAATATAGGGTGAAACTAGCGTAAAGGTAAGGAAAAAAAAATCGCATTTCGAATTTTATTTTCCTCACTGTCGAAGGTTATCGAATTCTTTGCTCGTTGAATTGTTTTCGCATGTCGCGGGGGGAAGCGGAAATGTGTGGTCTATAGAAAAAACCAGGGCTCAACGATTTCAATATTATTATTACTATTATTTTTTCTTCATTCGAAAGGAACTAACTAATTTTGGCAGCAGTATCTTTTGCTCGGTCTTTGTACACTCTGGAGAATATCAATGAGTAAAGTGCGATCAATTTTACGATCACTAAGCAAATCGTGAATTATTTATTTCTATTATGGAATGTGAAGCAAAAGTTTTTTGAAATTTAGAGGAATCAAAAATTTCTAAACTGATTGCTGCCGCATTTTGCACATTCATTAAGTTCTTAGCAACAAATTTTATTAGCCGCATTTATTGTCTTTTAAAATCTCATTAAGCAAAAAAAAAGTTGAATTTCGGATGGTTGAAATCTGTGAAACTCGTATGACGTAATCAACCTATCGATGAAATAGCATTTCCACTATTTGAAAGTCAATACGAGCCCAAAAATTGCATCGTAACAAAATGCATTAAAGCATTGTCACAAAAAAACTATTGCAATAAATATGAAATACACTGCGATATTTCGGCCATCATTGAAAGTTGACGATATTGATGAAGAGTTCCTAAACACAGAATAGACGTCAAACTCGAAGTTTCTATGATATGGGATTTAAGAAGAGCTCACCAATATTAGAGGGTTCATTTCTTTAACGGATATTGGAAGAGAGAGGAATATTAAAAGGTTAAAAGTTCATGCTAAGAAAGCTCGTGTGATAAGCGTTTTCTGCGATTCTCTCTTGAAAATTAGTTACTTGATGAAAAATTGAAGAAAAACTTCAGCTCCCTTAAAGCAGCTATTACTTGAAAACGTCCTTAAGCATAAATTCGTTCTTCGCTACATCAAGCTGATTAAGTGCAATTAAATCCTTTCAAAATTTGAAAGCTTTAAAGAAAAAACTCTACTTCAAATTGTAGATAAATAATACAAAAAAGTTCATCAAAAGAGATGAAATTAGGTTAGGAGATGAACGCATTGTATAGATCATGTCCATCGAATTCTATCATCATACTTGCTCAAGTAGTTAGTTTAAACGGTCGAGCAAGTAGACAAGTAGACAAAAATACACCAGTGATCATATGGGCCTATATATGAGTAGCTCATCACATTGTATTTATAGAATGGATAAGTGCGTGCACTGTGTTTTTTATATATGTGTTTTTATTTATAGTACCAAAAAACTTTTTCCTCGTTGATTGCTAACGAAGTAGTATTACTTAGTTTGTTACAATATCGATCAATCATTATGAAGCAATAATTTCTAGGCATGATGCACCTTGCATTTAGTCATATTCTTTTCTAGGCAGAGGTGAACCTAGTACTAATTTGAACTGTGCTCATCATAATAAAGTAAAGTATAGACTACTACAACTGGAAGATGGCTTATGCGTTATAGAAACTCTATCACATTACTAGAGAATAAAAATAATCTTTTTGATAAGCGACGCATCAGTTCTTCCAATTGCTGAAACGATCTCCTCATTGACGCAAAAGCTTCATCACTATTGTGCTGCCCGCTTTACACTCACCATATTGTTGATCGCTTAAACGATAAATAAGTTGCTTTTTTAGATAATTATTGTGGAAAATTTTCTCACTGATGAACCAATTTTACGCAACCGTTTGTCGACAAATAGGCAACATATTTTAAAATCAATGCGGCCATATTACCGTTAAGACGATGACTAGTGAAGACGAAGATTAAATACAGCGCCTCCTATATGACAGCTAAACTTTCAAAAATTTGTTGCCATTCACAAAAAGTGGAGAATATCTGCCCTACTTTAAGCTTTATTTCTGGGAACTTAATGAATAAGTCTTTCTATAAAACAACTTCACCAGTCTTTCAAAACATTAGCATCCATCATACCTAAAAATAAATGGAGAATAGTGAAAAATAAATGAAAAAATTGAAATAAAATAAAATCAAATTTGAAAAAAATTCTTTTTGGTGCATTGCACCGTTCTCACCATGCGTTCATTGCGTTCATTTTGTACCGCAAGCTGGACAATGTTTTTTTTTGTGGGAAACTACCAACTCACCGTTTCACATGCTAAGATCGTCAGAAATCTGGAGTGGAAAATTTGAAAGATGTGCTGACTTCCTATGCTATCGTCGGTCCAGCAACTTCAAGGGGTTTATGGAGATCTAACTCTGCTAGGAACTTTCTACTAGTTGGCTTATCATTTTGCAAGCCCGGATCAGGAAAAGTAGAGCAACATGAGTGAATGTATGTCAATAGCAATGGCGGGATAACATACAACACTTTGTAAAATAAAAATAAAAATTTTAAATGTCTCAACACTTCTAAAGTGCATAAATTTGCAAAAGCGCATAAAATCGCTATCCTCGGCTAATTCCACTCTTGTCTCGGTGAAAAAAAAAAGTCACTAGTTTTCAGTATTTTCATGCTTCGTTCTATGAAATGCTTTCGTCTCACTACATCACCTCTCCCTTTCCAGCCTCTTCCTATCTTGGCATTATGTGAATACGCCAGTGATTGATCTTTGATTAGCTCAAAGAATTTCTCCCGAGTACGTTGATCATTTGTGGTTGTTCACAAAGCTTTTAATCTAAGCTTTTCATTTCATGCGTTTCTCTTCATATCTTTTACCTAAAACTTGTCATGATATTGTGTTTATATATTTGTATGCACTCGTTCTCTGGCTTCAACTCATCAACTAGAAAACTAGCGACACTGTAATTTGTTGGCAATGATTTGTACCATATGTTAATCACTTATACTTATTTCCGCTCCGATTGATCATCTTTTTTCATGATTTACCAACATTCGTGAGCACTGCAAAATTTGCGAATTTATTAGATAGGAGATATAAAGAGGAATCTTCAACCGTGGATTAGTACATTCGATGCGTAATATTACAGAAATTATCTGAGATACTTATTATTAAATATTTATCAATTGTTTAGATTGAAGGCTAAGGTTTTAAAGAAAGCATTTAATGCCATTTTTCCCGGTGCCTAGTTTCTTAGTTTAATTTTTCGTGTAATCATTCCCTGTGATACGCTATTAAAGGAATTTAGCTTATCAGGATTTCTCGAAAATTGCTTGCTAATATTATTCTTAGCTTAAGTTGAAAAAAAGTTGTTATTATCCGTCGATACTTTGTGATCTTCTAGCAGAGATTATTCATAAAATATCACCGGGTTTTCAGTTTGCAATTTAATCCATTAAATACACAAAATTGCATCGATATGATGCGCAAATATTATTTACTATTGATTATGTTGCATTTTACTGCAATTTTTTGAGCATTTCAATTCAAGCAGAGATAGATGTTTGCATTTTCGATAATAAAATATTTTTTGAGTATACATCTATTGAATGCTTAAATTTTATTGATGTCACAAATAACGTTTCGATGAACTATATATGCGGCATTTGAGATAATCTAAATACTTTTAATATTCCATCAATACAAGTTGAAGTAAATATGCAGGTATAGTATTAGAGCTTCACAATTGAAAGAAGAAATTTTTGACATGAGAGGATTTAGTTTCAAATGAATATTATTCACTATCTTTTTATTCACATACTCTTATGGAAACACTGATCAAGTTCTATGTTATAAAGAGGGAGCGTATTTCATTTATATTAAAAAATTCAAAATAGTTTATGGGGCATCAATTATGGTTGTTTCGTTTTCTTTCGTTCAATCTAAACGAATCAATAGTAAGTTCACTTATTGCTAGATAAAGAAAGAAAGAAAAAAAAAGAGCTCTCAAAAGAAAGAAATCGTTTAGTTTTTGATGCAATATATGGCATTGCGACGATACGATTGTAGTTATTGAATAAATTTAATGGCTATATAGCGGCATATTGAAATTTAGAGTGAAATTTATGAATCGTTTTCATTCTCAATGATCATCTTTAATTACCAATTCATTTTTGTACATTAGAAAGGAAAATGGAAAAAAAACCCCTTAGAAAATTGATAATTATCTTTAGAGAAAATTTTTTTTTTCTGAGAGAGAGAGAGAGAATTTTATAAGAGTGAAATTTTGCTAATTTAATTAGCGAATAAATCGTCATCAAGAACATAAAAAGCAATAACTATCAAAATTTTCAACAAATATTCCCTAGTAAAATTCTAAGGATCGTTTATTTGCATCCATATTCATTTTTCAATCTATTGCATGGAAGTTGATGCGTTCGCGCTCACTACATTCCAATAATTTTTTTTTTTTTTTGTGTGCCGAAAGATGCATCTCAGCAAGGATTGCCTTCCCTCTTCCACTTTCATTCCTTAATCGAGTGGATTATAGATTGGTTTGCTGCTGAAAGTGTTCATGCCTACCAAAGAAAGGATAGATCACACATCACTCAAATCACTCAAATGCGCCACTCCGTTCTAACGAAACGAATTGGAGCATAATATGGTCGCCTAGAAGATAATGGGCTCGTTTTACCAATGTCTA